>LGRX02009579.1:0-26386 GCA_001247695.2 Cymbomonas tetramitiformis | reverse complement strand
GTGTCGATCGCCTTACCTCCGACCGGGGCTGGCACCACCCCCTTGCTGTCGCCCAGGAGACGCTCGACCCAGAGCTCGTTGGTGCTGCTCACCACGCCGGTTTCCTCCTCTTGCTTGCACAAGTGAACGACCGCCATGCGCAGATTCAACGTCAACATGTTCATGGGGCATTGCTGTTCCACAATCACCGCAAAGGCCCACAACTCTTTCCCGGCCTCCTTCCGGGGCTCCGCACGGGACTCGAGGTCCCCACACAATCCTATTGCAGGCCCTCTCATAAAGTAGAGCACCGCCCGCCGCAAAGTCCACCAAGCCTTGTCCAACTCCGGATTCAAGTTCTTCAGAACATCCATGAACACCATCGGACTGAAAATCAAGATAAAGTTCAGGATGTCCTCCATGGTGTAGTTCCCTGCAACAGCGAGCTTTTTACAGATGTTAGGCAACCGGCTCATCCTCCCCGCGTATGAAATGACACCAACAAACTAACAACAGTGCATACATATATACCTGGTTGTAGTAGCATTCATCCCTACGGTTAGTAGGTGTGGCCATTCCCTGCCGGTGCACACAAACATGGTTGCACGCGGACCGGGGGAATAAGGTTGGCGCATCCGCCACGCCCGTTCCTACTAAACAAGGCACATGCAAGGTGATGGGTGTCGGTATCCGTGGTTAGATCCGGGTGCTCACCCGCGTATTGCACGAAGTCCTGGTACTCCCGGTGCATGTCATGCGGCGCGGCCAGTCCCTTTCCGTTGGCCTGCTACTGCTTCAGTTGCATGGGTGAGAAATAGCACGTGTTTGGGCAATTGTTCACCTTGTTTCGCAGCATTTTCAGGAACTTCTTGATGACGCCGTAACACATCATGTGCATGAACGGCAGCACGTACCCGTAGATGGGGTCAAAGTAGTCCAGCTGCTCTATCGGCCCGGCTGCATATCGGCCGGTCCGCATCGGATCCACACCATCCTCCGCGGTCAGCCTCACCAGTTCCTTGTGGTCCTCCTTGGTTAACCACACACTCGGATCATTGGCATACAACACCTCCCCTTCGTCCAAGTATGTCTGCGAGATGGGGTTCGCATAGCCCAAGCAGTACATGCCATTACCGTTAGGGCCCTTAGTGGCCTCCCAGATGCTTTTGAAGTCGTTGCGCCTTGCTTGCCGCCACGGGAGCGAACTTCCCCAAGTCGTTACGCGCAATCGTATCGCAGTAGCATAACATCAGGAACACGCTGAACTGTTCATGCCACACCTGGAAGTACCCGTCATACACCCTGAAAGGGGTTTGGTCAGCATCGGCATGGCCCTTACTCAGTTGTTTCAGCTCTTCCATCATGGTTCTAGCAACACGTCGACGTCCTTCCAGTGTTGACGTGGGCCAGGGGCAATCGAGATCACACCGCAGTGCTTCATCTTCACACGTTCCTGCGGATACCCTCCATTGCACACGCAGTCAAGCGCAATAGCCTATGATCTCTTCAAGCCGCGCTGGAGCGTCACACCTCCGTGCGCACACACTCGTGTAGATGTTGACCGCGGGTTGGGCTTTACGCACTACCTACCTTGGGAGGAAGGTCCGCACTTCGCAACGCGCCGAACCGCGTGGACCAATTCCTGCGATGGCAACGCGCTAGTCAGTTGCGGTCCTTTCACCCATCTCGCATCGCCCATCGGCAACGTTCGTATACAATCAGCCGCGGCACTCGTCCGTTACAAGGAGTAAGGACATCGGCACGGGTCGCACTGTTTGTCATGCTTCTTTGCTTGCCCGTCGTCCTCTCCATATTCGATGCCCATCCCAGTTCGTAATACCCCTGGTTTCTCCTGGTTCCCGCCACCAAACTCAAGTAACGAGGTTACGAGGTAACGAGGACCCGAGTTTGTCGTTTTCGGACATACTTTTAATGAGAGGAATTTTATGTACTCCACTTTGAAGGTTGCGTCATTACGGTTGTCCTTTTGGGATGCACAAATGCCCGAATTCGACTGCTGGCTTTCATGAGTTTCAGGATGACGCGTGCAACCATGAAAAGGCAACTGATTTTTTTCCCCATCGTTGCTAATTCTTCCCGAGGCCTGCACCAAGACTCTTGATGCAGGGCGGTCGGTGGCTAATACAATCATAGATTACATCAAGTTCATTCAAGTTCATTGTTCCAACACACTCGGCTGGCCCATTTCATGGAAGCAACTACTAATGCCGCGGCAAAAACCAGAAACCTAGCTCTTCATCCTTTGGGACCTTCCCGCTTACACGTTCCCACCTTAACCATGAACCTAACCTGTGAGCTATCTGTGCGTACTAAACGGAACATCTGCATCTACGTAGCCAACTTCCCCAAGGGGGCCTACGGTGGAGAGTATTCCTCCTCGTTAGTGCCGTCCACGTAAGACTGCACAGCATGAGAGAGGTGGAACAGGGCTGCAAAAAAGTTGGTTTGTTTCTGCTCAAACCCGTAGAAGCATCTTCCCTTCCGAATCGCAGCCACTCCGCAACTACCGGAACCCATGAAGGGATCCATCACCACCTGTCCCATGGCACTTGTGTACCGTTCCACCAGGTACTCGCACAAAGGAATGGACTTCTGTCCCACGACCAGCGTTTCCTTGTTGGCCTCGCAGATCTTGTCCAATGCCACGCATCCCGTAGTGTAGCAGCAATGCTTGAACACTTTCTGCGAGTGAAGGGCCTGAAATGACTTGCCGTATTCATGGAACTCGTTCCAGAGCTTACCCGTGTACATGCCCAAGGCTTTGCTCAGAGTATAATTGCACTTGCCCTCCTTAATGAGATTCGTCATGTTTGCCTCCAGCAGGCTTTCGGCCACATCCCACTCCTGAACGGAAAATGGGCCAAGCACGTTGCCACAGTAGAAGTTGGTGAGATGGGTGATGCCCGTTTCCTCCTTCAACTTTTCCGACTTCAACTCCACTTGCTTCTTGTAGTCCAACTTGGGCTTGTTCAAATATCGTGCCAGTGTCGTGTACAGATGACCAGAGGCAATAGGCGTATTGCCTTTCACCTCCGTCATGCGGTTCCCATCAAGCTTAACAAATCCAGGCATATTTTTATACACCTACACCAAAAAGCTTCTTCTACTAAGTTAACCAATATTCACATTTAAATATAGCTGAAAAGAAAGTGACCATCTTACCTTCAACTTAGTTTTCGCCGCTTCTTGGTTGATTGCATTCAGTGCCGTGATGTCACCCATCGCGAACATTATTGTGTCTCCATCAACTTTTCCCAGATCCCGTTTCTTGTTCTCCTCCTCGAGATCCTTGTTCGCATCAAACACCACACTCACCGCGCGCATGGCTGCTCCCCAGTCAACCTTTGTGTTGTACGATGTCTCCTTTTCATCTCCCCATGGCACATCCGTGATGATGGCGGCAACTCCAACACCCTCCATCAGAGTGGCGTGCATGGTGGCGCCAACCTCTTCGTACGTTCCAAGGATCAACGTAAGCATGGGGACACCTGTTTCAGTCCGGTGTCTCGTCTTCAACAAGGGATGTAAATGTAAGAGTGCATCATTAAACAGGTACACTACACAACAAGCAACTTACCTCCACCAATCATTACTTTCGACGTAAGAACAGCGGGATCTTGCACGGCACCCGCCAGCTTGTGCTTCCTCAAACAAAAATACATTCTCTTCTCCGGTTCTCCCGCTTTACCGCGCTTCTTCCTTTGACCAGCATGCTCCTTGATGATGTCAGACGTCGACAGGAGTAGCACGTGCACGAAATAGTTCTGCTCGTATTCAAGGGACGTCCACCGTTCCGAAATGAAAGACATAATTTCCACAGACGGCCCCCACTCAATCTCCTGGCCATTTCGGAACACTCCTCCATGGGGTTGTAGCACGTATTACTCTTTAGCCGTTGTCAAATCAAGCGGCTGGTCAGGCTCTGCTTCTTCCATGACTTCTTCCGATGCAATGCTTTCCCTCCGCTGGGTCTCTTTGGCCATCTTCCGTGCCGCTTTCTCCGCCTCCAGCTCTTGCAATTTCTCCTCCTTCTTCTTGGCAAGCTTTTCCGCCGCCTCCTTGTCCTTGGCTTCGGCATCTTCCAGTTCAGCACCCAATTTATCCATTGTTTCTCTGTGACAAAAGCATTACTTCAATCAGTCTTCCGGTGTCACGGGTACCTCAAGAATTGTGGGCAAGAAACTTACTTTTCTTCGATGAAAGTTGGGTCTCTCTTTTCCTTCTTCGACAGCTTCCTCTCCCTCTCGTCGAACTGCTCGACGAGCTTTCTCTGCTCTTGCCTCCCCAGACGGGCTTCTCGCTCGTCATCTTCTTCATCCGTGAGGTTGAAATCGTCTTCATCAATTTCGTCCTCTTCTCCTTCCTCTTCTCCCTCTTCTTCTTCAACATCACCTTGCGAAACGTCATCATCGCCTGCTTCGGAAGTGGCCCCTGTTCGCTCCTCGGTTCTCTCTTTCCAACGACAGAAGTCAATGTACTTCTTCACGGTCTTCTTCACAAAGATGTCCTCCTTCCCCACCAGGCGCCCGGCATTTGGAGCTGAAGGTGCCTTCACCCCATCGTACTGAAAAAATAACCGAATGATGTAAAAGCCATGTCTCCATGCAAAAATATAAAGCAACAAATCAAATAGACAAGTAATGTACCTCTCCAAGCAAGGTAGCATCCTGTTTCCCGGCCTGCAAGCTATCCAGCCATTGCGTGGCTTTCTCAGTGTCCGTTGCCTGCCCGCCCATGTTTGCGATGTGCAAAACCACTTGGGCTCTCATCCAAAGGACTGTGCAGCAATCGGTGAAAGAGCGGGGAGAGGTGATGATCCTCGTAGGCCGCGCAACACTTGCGTCAATGGCCTTCAGCTTGCCCGCGTCAGAGATCTTCCGAACGCCGCCCGAAGGCGTGTTCTCCACAAAGGGCAAACTAAGCTCGCACTCCTTGAAAGCTTGCAGCTGCAATGGCAGGGTGAGCCTTTCCAGTTCTTTGTTGAGGTACAAAGACTCGAGATTCAAGCAGCACCCTTTACCAAGAGTGTTACAGCAGGTACGGATGATTCCCTCGATCTCCTCCTTGTCGGATAAGTACTCTACAACCTTTAAGAGTCGCTGGAAAAACCTCTGATCGAAATCAGGGCTCTCGAACAGAGCAAGGAGCTCGGTGGACTTGACCTTCTTCTTTTTATTGGCCTTTTGTTGAGCAAGGATGTTCCACCTAAAAAAACAGTGTTTTGGTTTAGGTGAAGTTTATAGTATTGAAATAAAGGTCAAGTTCGAAGGTAAAATATGTACTCGTAAAATAATAGGCTTTTTGAAGGTCAGAAATATTTTGAGTGAAACTATGAAGTTTTAAGAGGACACTTACTTGAACATGCTGAGTTCTTGAAAAAAGGTACGCTCCTTCGCGCCCTTGTCGTTGACGTGGATCTTTGCCACTGCCAACGTGGTGATCTCGTTGCTAGTGAGATCCCCATCAAGAATGTTTGCGTCATGGACTTCAAACATCTTGTCCTTGGGCTTGACAGTTGCACGACGAAGTGTGCATCCGTTAGCCCATGCCTCGGTGTAGAAAGCATGACGGCCGTGGCCATCAATGCAAATATACTTGTAACTGCAAAAGCAAAAATAGCACAACACAAGCAAGAGTCTAAATTATATTTTTAAAAAATATGTTTTTGTACTCTAAGTCAAGTTACCACTGGGAATCTAGCCACCAAACTTTTCCTTCCAACTTTCGTTTTTTGGCCGCACGTTCGGCATCTAACTTATTCTTCATTCTCCATCGCCTTCCCTTGGGATCGGAACAGTTGTACCAAGACCTCGGCAAGGGTTGGCCTGCATCAGATTCTTCATCGGATGAATCATCAACAAGCAAGCGCGGTCGCGATGCCTCTGAAGAGTCGGAACTTGCAGCGACGCAAGACCCCTCGGATGAATCGACGGCACTAACCCTGCAAGAAGAACAACATCAACTAAAGACACTTCCAAGAAACTTTCAAAGGCGAAATGTCAGGAATGTAAAGGAAACATGTACTTTTCTCATTAATGCTGAAACAGTAAGAAATAAGAAATATGTACACGAATTCAGGAACAAAACTCCAAGTTCTTAATTAATGTGCTTTTGTCCTACAAAAGGCAAACTGTAACACGAAAGTTAAGGAAACAAGCTGTTTTCTCATTAATGCTAAAACAATGAGAAATAACATGAATGCACAAGAGAAACGAAACAAAACTCTAAGATCTTCATTAATGTGCTTTTGTCCTACAAAAGGCAAACTGTAACACGAAAGTTAAGGAAACAAGCTGTTTTCTCATTAATGCTGAAACAGTGTGAAATAACAAGAATGCACAAGAGAAACGTAACAAAACTGCAAGATCTTCATTAATTAATGTGCTTTTGTCCTACAAAAGGCAAAATGTAAGACGAAACTAAAGAAAACAGGCTGTTTTGTCATTAATGCTAAAACAGTGTGAAAAAACAAGAATGCACAAGAAAAACGAAACAAAACTGCAAGATCTTCATTAATGTGCTTTTGTCCTACAAAAGGCAAAATGTAAGACGAAACTAAAGAAAACAGGCTGTTTTGTCATTAATGCTAAAACAGTGTGAAAAAACAAGAATGCACAAGAAAAACGTAACAAAACTGCAAGATCTTCATTAATATGCTTTTGTCCTACAAAAGGCAAAATGTAAGACGAAACTAAAGAAAACAGGCTGTTTTGTCATTAATGCTAAAACACAGTGAAATAACAAGAATGCACAAGAAAAACGTAACAAAACTGCAAGATCTTCATTAATGTGCTTTTGTCCTACAAAAGGCAAAATGTAAGACGAAACTAAAGAAAACAGGCTGTTTTGTCATTAATGCTAAAACACAGTGAAATAACAAGAATGCACAAGAAAAACGAAACAAAACTGCAAGATCTTCATTAATGTGCTTTTGTCCTACAAAAGGCAAAATGTAAGACGAAACTAAAGAAAACAGGCTGTTTTGTCATTAATGCTAAAACACAGTGAAATAACAAGAATGAACACGCAAACAAAAGGAAACAAACAGTTTCTTCATTAATGCTAAAACAGTTCCAAAAGAAAGTAAGGTAAAAAGAGTTAGAACTTACGACTTTGGAACGTGCTGGTAGGACACGTGAGTTCCGGTGTTACGCATCCACAACATCGGGGGCTCGTCTCGCAACTTTCCGTGCAGCGCGTAACTGTTCTTCACGTCCGTGCCGTCGTTCACATCCCCACGAGGATTATCCCCGAACCAGCACTCAGCAAGCTTTGCATCCTTGATTAATTCCTCAAAGTGCCCATCGAAAACTTCTTGGTAGTTGTGCCTTGTAGTGCTTTCTGATTGATCCGCCTTTTTTGCAGGAGCTTTCTTTTTTGGCATGTTGAAAAAAAAGAGAGAACGCGTAGAGTGAGAAAAAAGTAATAAGTCGGCGCAACGCTTTGCTAGAAGCTGGTTGGGGTTTTACTGTACTTTACTTTATATTTTCTTTTCAGGCTTTTTGCTAAAATTTCAGACGGTCGGTCCGTCGAGTCGTCAGCTTCGACAGCTTTAACGGTCACAGCGCGCGCGGTTTCGATTCGATTTTTTACTTTGAGGAAACTGTAGTCTTTTTATTATTTTAATATTTTATTATATAATTTTCGATAAATAAATTTAAGTGCACCGTTAGAAGACACAACCCAGAAAGACAACACAAGACATAAAACATAGAACGCGCCAGCACGTTAACCCTTTTTCCGGTGGAAAACTATAAAAAATATGCCTTCCGTGTATAGATTTATTGACTACTTTGTTGCAGGCGCACACGATAGGGAGATGATTGCAACCCACAACATTCAACACTTGCGCTGTAACGATTGCCAGCTTGAGCAGTGGCGCCTTTCAACTCATTACAACGTGCGCAACATGGAACGTGGAAGAAGAGACCCCGGGTTCGCCAGTTGGCGCTTCGTCCGTCGCACCCGTTCGCATTTAGTTTTTGAACTGATGGCGTGCGATGGAGCCTACCCCGACCGTGCTGGCAACGAGTGGACTACACCGCGGACAATGATTGTCCCAGCAGACATTCCTGGCGGGACTCAGGGATGTCACTGGACGCTTTTCACCATGCTCAATTGTCCCCGCCGCTGGGACCAGCCGGCGTGTAACTGTTCTAGGCCGTTCAGAAACTCTGAACAGTTCGAGGAACTTTGCACCTCATGCAGATGTGAGACGTAGGCGAACATTATAGTTTTTTTAGACTGGTAACATTTATTGACTTTGTTTATATAAAATGTAAGCCGTGTACTTTTCGAAAATAAGCAAACTCGAGTTTCTTTCTCTGACCTGTCACGTCTGTGGGTTCGTTATTTTTGCGGGTCGGTACGCGCGCTGTTTCGAATTGAAAATTTATAATATTTTTTTTCCAGACAATAAAAAAAAATATTCGAACGCTAAATATACCTGCTGGCACACTTTATTTTCGAACGAGTGTCAAAAAACGAAAATACATTTTGTTTGCAGGGTTGTTCTTTTCAAACTATTTTTCGGAGGTGTTGCCTCCGGAGGTTAACGTGCTGTCATGGGGTCAAAATTTGTGAGTTTTGTTTATAAAAGCGATGGCACAGAAAAAATATTTGAACTTCCAGTTTACTACGCAAAAGGAGAAGGCTACGTTGCTTCAGACGTAATTACTAAAATATTTCGTCTGAGCGATGAACAATGTTTCACGCTGATGGACTTGGAGACTAACGATATTTTCGAAACCTCTGACCTGTACCCAGTAGAACCTGAGCATCTTTACCAGATTTTCATTGAAGATTTTGAGGTGGAAGACTCCAATGTCAAAGCTAAAACATCTTCGGACTCGGAAGAGGATGTCAGAATTACAGCCGTCAGTTCGAAGGCAAGTCGCACGAAGAAAACAGAACCAGATGAAGACACCGACAGCACACCTATTTCCGACGAAGAAGGGGTGGTCTGGCCTTCAGATGTCGTTAAGACTTCCAAGGTTCCCTTGGACGTTTCAGGGGATGTTCTTTTTGCTACGCACTTTAAAGGTGAACTTGAAGGGGGAAGGAAAGGCGTTCCAATGTTGCAGTTGGACTTTTTCGTTACCAATCGCTGCTGGTCTGAACCTGGAAATACCACTTGGAAGCAGTTAACGGAGTTATACGGGAAAGGCAATGTCACCGCACGTGCCCAACACTGCCTTGGCGAGTACATTTGCAAGGAAAAAGACTGCGTTTTCTTTCAAGTCGGTGGTAAGCACTTCGTCAAACGGGTGAAGAAACGTACCTCAGGAAGCAAAGACGAGGAATACCTTGGGAATAAGGTAAACAAATACTTTCGGTTTTGGTTTATTTCACATTCCAGAAATATTCTCAAGTTTCCGCGTTATTTTTTTGTGACGTTTTCTAATATTTTTCGGGCGCGAACCAGGTTTTTGGTCCCATGTGCCCGAAGTGCCAAGTTGCTACTAAGGCTGTTTCGTGCTCAGCACGCTGCATCTGTGCTCGTGTGACATCGAATAAGTTTTCTGGGACACTTCTATTCTTTGAGCACAAGGGTGTGCACACTTGTACACCCGCGAACAAGAAAGGCAAGGCGATTCTTTCGACGGAAACGCGAGAAGCAATTGCGAAAGCCGTTCCAGCTTTTGGCCACGCTTCCACGGAGAAACTGAAACATGCGGCCACAATGCATGCGTTTCAGAAGATGCTCTCTTCCGATGAAGTTGGACTGGAAGATGTGTTCAATGTCGCTCTTGAGGTACAAGTTCTTTCCTTTTTGTTTTGCTTAGCATTTTATCTGTTTCTTAAGGTTTTCACATTAATGATGAAACTGGTAAGTTTCTATTAGAATGCCTCGCATTTTACACGTTTGTTTACTTTTTAACATTAATGAGGAAACTGGCTATTTTTTTGGTTTCGCTTTGAAGTTTACATGTTTCTCTTCTTTTTGACATTAATGAGGAAACTGGCTATTTTTTTGGTTTTGCTTTCAAGTTTACATGTTTCTCTACTTTTTGACATTAATGAGGAAACTGGCTATTTTTTTTGGTTTCGCTTTGAAGTTTACATGTTTCTCTACTTTTTTACATTAATGAGAAACTGGCTATTTTTTTTGGTTTCGCTTTGAAGTTTACATGTTTCTCTACTTTTTGACATTAATGAGGAAACTGGTTTATTTCTTTTGTTTCGCATTAGGTGCAAGACAACCGGGCGGTGAATGCGGCTGTACTGAAGGCGAAACAAGCACTTGGTGACCATAAAATCAACAAGAGCGCAGAAAAGGAATGTGAAGAGCTTGATCGCATTCTCAAGTCGAAGGGTTTCCGCTTGTTCCACTTTGATCGACATCCGCTGAAATACTTCATGTCTCCCATCGATTTGCCTTGGTCTCCTGCGGAGATCATGTTGCTGATGGACAGACGCATCGGCAAACCGCCGTTCAATCTTTCACCGGCTTACTCGGATGGTGGACACAGCCTAGTGAGGACCTCAGTCATTGAGCAGGTGAGGGTTTGCGAACCAATTAGTAACGTTTGAGTCGTGAGTTTGTTAATCTAAGGCTATTTTTATTGTGTGACAGGTGTGTGCTGTCTTTCCTTCCTTGGGCATCGTGAAGTTGGCGACTTTCCCATTGCCCCGAGGCGAGCGAGGCGAAGACGAAGCAAAAATGTGGGAAGGCATCGACTATACGTTGGCCTTGAAGTGCAAGGAAGATGTGAACGGCGAGATCTATAGCAAGGAGCTACTGGCCAAGGAATTTCCGAAAGGAAAACCAAGCCTTCGTGCCCGACGGTACGTGCGGGACAGTGGTGGAGGTGGCTGGGCAGGACTCCGGTTACACTACAACAAGCACCTGCCACTCGACCAACGCAGGAAGACCCGCGTGACCAATGAGGAGGGCGAATGCATCGAAGAGGATTGCGACTTGCACGTGGTGAAGGCAGTGGGTAATCACTGCAAATGGCTGGAGGACGACTTCGAGGAGGAGGAGTACAATCGATTGACCAACAATTGGCTTGAAGCCCTTTCACCCTTGACGATCATGGAAAGTCGGAAGTCTTTGTTCATTTTCATCGAGCAGCAAACCAGGAAGGACGTGGAGTACAACCTGATGCAGCTTGTGTCGTTCTACGAGCGAGAGGCAATGCGCTGCTTGCATTTCTTCTCTGACAAGGGTGCCAACTTGACGGAACCTTTGATCGGACGCGAGAAGAAAGTGTTCGGCGGACTCGTCACCATGGCGGAGTGCTTCCACGTGACGGCGGTCAGTTTCATCCAGCAGTCGTACAAGTTGCAATTCATCTTGGCGGGGGGACATGAACAACGAGAGCATGGCCGCACTGGAACTCTTTACCAAGAAAGACGCGAACTGGAACAGGCTTCACGCCGAGGTCGTCACTTCGCATGTGATACGCTGAATGAGTTACAGGAGGCGTACCTGAAAACAACCCCTTCCCATCTGGATTCCCGCAACCATCGCCCGGACACGCAACGCCATTTCCCAAAGAAAAGGCGCGTGGAAGTCGACTTGACTGATGCGGCACCCGCGATCATCGCTGCCAAGCGAAACGAAGACGGCACTGCTTGGGAATGGTTGGTGGACTCGGACCGGAACAGCACCGCGGCGGACAAGGAGTGGTTCACTTCGGCGCGTGTGAAGAAGGAGCTCGTTGTCGAGTTCCTCGGTGAGGTGCACTACCATTCTACGGAGCGACTTGGCGCGAGGTTGAGTGTTGGGACTCAACTGGAGGTCATGTACCAACTGGCCACACCGCCATGGCATGCCAAGATGCTTGCCAGCCTGTTTCTCGGGGAAACAAAGTGCACCGTGTTACAGGTGAGTCACCCTAAAACTCTAGAAACCCTAGAATGAACACTTTTTGTTTCTGAAACGTGTTCTCCTAATTTCATAGTAAAGTATCATTTTGCAGGTGGGCGCCCCGACTCCGAGGCTCTCAAGGCGAAATGTTGTCAACGGCATTCTTGATCGCAGTTTCACCGTGGCCGTAGATGGCAAGAAAGAAGTTGCACATCAAGTTGTGTTCGGCTACATCGACGCGTCCAAGGAGGTATTCTTCGGAGAACGTAACGAGCAACAAGTGGCAAGACAACGCATCTCTTGTAGCTGCAAGACTTGGCAAACGTTGATGACAAGACGTGGCCGAGGAACCGCCGTGCATTGGTGCGTGCACATGTGTTGCGTGCTGAAGGAAGCCAAGTTCACACCTGGAAATTGGGTTTACCTGCAGTCGGGTTTCACTGTGAACGAAGTCCAGTACCTTTTGAAGGAAATGGCGGCGGTCCAGATTACCCCGACACCCACGGTGCAGGCAAATGGCAACGGAATGAAACAAGGTCAGTGGATGGTACTCCCTGGTTCTGGACGCCAGGCAACTTGTGCGGCAAAGTTTTGTCAACAAGGATGTGCCACTCAAAAAACTTTGGCGCGGGAGACCGGGAAGAAAGTGGAACAGCCTGTTTTGGGGGCACGTGCGCCACGCGTTGCGGTAATGGGCAAGCGCCTGGTGAATGAAGTTTGGGTTGAGACAAAATTTCAATTTTGCTTGAAGTTTGCCTGCTGCACTCGTGTGCCAGCGAAATTCATGAAAATCGCGGGCAAGCCTACCGACCTTCCGCTGCACCCGGACGTGACCTTGACGAATGAAGAGAAGATCCTCTCGGGGGCATTGACTTTCCGAGAATGATTAAGAAGACCGCATGGCAACGAGTTAGTACGCACAGATAGCTCACAGGTTAGGTTCATGGTTAAGGTGGGAACGTGTAAGCGGGAAGGTCCCAAAGGATGAAGAACTAGGTTTCTAGTTTTTGCCGCAGCATTAGTAGTTGCTTCCATGAAATGGACCAGCCGAGTGTGTTGGAACACCATTAACTATGAGGGTATTGGATAAATTTCTGAAATGAAAATTCTTGATATTTACCACTTTAGTGAAATCCTGCTTAAAAATAAAATTGTGATTACGAACCCAGTTTTGCCTTGCTAAAGTCTCCCAAAGTACCCCACGAAAACGAGTCACATTTTGCAAAATTGCTTCACGAACTGGCCAAAAACTCATAATCAACCCTCAGAACCTCGTCAGATGTGTAAAATGGGTTCCCGCTCGGCGTCTCACGCAGTAGTCTGCCACCGACGCTAGGGTGCTCGTTTACTCGTAGCCCGTGCGGGCTGCTCATGACACAAGCGTTTTCGGGAGCTCTGGCCGTGGGACTCGCACGCTGCTTAGCAAAGTCGTAGTCCATCATCCAGCGCCGCACCAGCCGCTTCACGGTGAAATAGAAGTAGTACTCCTTGGGCCGATACTCCTCCCCGCGCGCCGTTTTAACAACGTCGTACCTCTCCTCCGTGCACCACTCCGTGGGCTCGCCATCCGCCCCACGCTTCGTGGGCACGCCGCATACCTCTTGCACCCTCTTCCCCAGCTTTCCCTCCCCGTTTTGCCATGCGAAATTGCGGTGGAACTTGGGACACACGTGTATCGCATAGTCCCATACGCTCTCCGCACCGAGCGCCCGTCTCATGTGCCATAGCGATCCCGGCAGGTTGCAAGTATTGCCGCCCAGGAGCACCTTCAGGACTTTCAGGAAGGTGTCGAAATGGTCATCAGTCCACCTCTGTCGCCTTTTCATATCCATGAAGTACCATACGGCCTCCTGCACGGTCACCCCGTTCGGACTCGCCTTCCCGTGCGTGACCAGCGGTTGCGACTGCTTTCCTGCTGCTAGGTTTGGCACGTCCGTGACACACAACGTGATCGCGGGGTCGGGCTCAGGCTGCAGGGCCAGCACAATGTCCTGCACGGACTCCGTCGCGATACTGACTTCGGTATTCATTTCCACCAGCACTGCCAACTCCTGCTTACAATGGCAGTCACACCACCAGCGCTCCCCGTCATATTACTACGCTCTATCTCGCTCACGCATCGTTAGTGGGTTACAGGGGAAACATTTTGGTGCCAGTATGGGCAGGGCGGGCTGCATACCTCAAACAAGAAGTCTGGCAGATCAAGCATATCCTCTGTAGGCGTATTCATTTCTTCGTCCGCCACAAGGTGGGTCTTTCAGCCGGGGAGGGCACCGATCCGCAGAACATTTCCCCAAATGCCATCAGGCCGGACATCAGCGTGCACTCCGGCAGCTGCTGCAGGGGGCAATTGAGATCCGCCGCCAACAGGTCCCTCATGTCGTGGTTAACCTGGTTACCGTTTGTCCCAGCGCCACCTACCAAGTTGCCGCTACGCCACCGATCAGTACGGCTTCTGGTGTCCGGTTCCTCCATCACCACGTCCTGCCCTTCATCACAACTCAGGAGGACGTCAGACGATCCAGTCTCCCCGTAGGGTGCCGGCGCACCGCACACCCTGTTTCTGGCATCGAGCGCCACTCCAAGGCGGCGCATGCGTGCGAGAAGCACGTCTGACCTCCGTCCTGCCTCTTTGTGCCATTTCGTCGCCGTCTTCGTTGGCATCTGCAAGTCTTCTAAGGTGAAGACGGAACGGATGCTCCGCCGCTCTAACACGATGTCCGACGTGCTGTATGCTTGGCGCGCCAAGTCTAGTAGGCGTTGGTCGGACACGTGACTGCTGTCCCAAGGGGTGGAAGGGGCGCTCGCTTCACCAGCAGCAGGTTGGGTGGCTGCTTGTCGGGGGGCTTCAGCAGTACCAGGGCGTCCGCCATCCTCGGGTGGCATTGCCTCCCGCCGGGGCTTGATGCGCCCTCTGTCGTCAATTGTGTACCCGAGGTCCGGCAGATGACCTGCGAGCCGATTGACCAGGTCGCGCTTCGCCATAGCTTGGTCCTTACCACGGGCAGATCGCGGAATCCAGCCATTATCCGCACCAAACGTTGAAACCGTCGGGCGTTCGCTTGCACCCATGGCCTTCAAGCGATCCTGAATCGCAGCGTCGTCGGGGAAGGAGAGTCCCTGAAAAATAGAGCAATGGAAGAAGGAGGGTGTTGAATACGAAAATCAAGGCATCAACATGCACCGCAAGTCCATGTGCCGTGCGTGCGCTGGCCACTCCGTTGATTCATGCATTGCACACATGCTGGCAGGGTGCGTGCGCGCCGTATGATGGCATTATACAGTACACATGCAACATGCAACAGGTGCCGTGACGCAGGTGCACGAGGTGCCAGCACCGCTCTCAGCACCAGTGTTCACGGCTTAAGACGGAGTCCCATACCATATCGCAATTACAATATACCCGGTGTTACGGTGATTGACCCGAAGCAGCTTTCGGCATGGTTCATCACATCCACAAATAAACAGGTATAAGTTTGTTGGCTGTACCATCGGCGCGCATTCCACCAGGTACTAAGAAAAGAAAAAGAAAAAGGAAAAACCACGCCCGTCGGGCGTATGAGTAAATTAATTTCCCCGGCCCTACTCTGGGCCGGACCCACCAGGTACTAACTACAGTACTACTGCCTACACACTGTATACAACATGCCGTCTCAGCTTGCTTTAAGAGGTGCGCAGATCTGCCGCGCCGCATCTCTTCGGACTTCCGCGGCACATGTCTTCGTTTCGGGTGAAGGTTCAAATTCGCACATCCTCGGCTGCACGCCTGCGAAGGAAAGCGTGGGGCACATCTTGTATCAGCCCCCCCACCCACTCTCACCCTAAAACACCTGTAGGCCGACTTGATTCGAGGAATTGCCAACACACTAATAAAGAGAGTGAGTCACGCACCTGGTTGCAGTCCGCGGCTGTCGTCGTTGGCCGCTCGAAGCAGCCTCGGCCGCCAGGTCGAGGCGCAAGGCATCCGGGACCGTGGAACGCTTCTTTAGCAGCTCCGGCAGCTTGTCCATAGGCAACGCTTCTCCGGTAGAGGTGATGTACACGAGCCCCTCCTCGGAAACGTGCACATTCGGCACGGTGCGCACGTGCATCTTGGCAAGCTGATTCTTGTTCTCAGGGCGAGAGTCAAACTCGGCATGGAAGGGAGCGAACTCCATGTACACCGCGGCTACTTTTACGGGGAGGTGGCTGCCATCATCGTGCCCCGCCACCATGAAGTAGTAATCATGGTCGCTTGACCATTCGTCGTTGGTGAGGGCATGCACTGATCGGCCAATTGAGCCGGAGAGGACACCGCCCGCGTGCTCCATTTCGAACATTGCTCCGTACACGTTGTCCGCCCACGCGATCCCTTTACACTTCCCGTCCAAGGACTCTTCATCTCCTTGGTCCACTTCGTTACATCAGCATCTTTGGGGAGGTCCTTAACACGGTTCTTCTTAGCGCGTTCGAGGGCCTTCAGCCGTATGTTCTCAATCAGCTCGGGCATGCCTTGCCCGGACACCTGCACCTGGCGACTGTCGGCTGGAGGGGCGCTGGCTGTGCGTGTGGCCCCTGCAGAAGACGCCGTCCGCGCCTTGCTCTGTCGCGGAGGGACTGTAGGGGGGGCGTTGCGCTTTGTACTGATTGCCTGCTGGAGGAGGGACATGGCAGCGTTGGCCGCCACCCGTTTCTTCAAGGCAACCGTGAGCGCTGAGTTCATCGGTTTCTCCAGCACCGGTGGCAAGTGCTTGTAAGCGCCGAATGTGTAAGGCTGCGGCAATGTTTCCAGCACGTTCTTGTAAGTAATTGCTTGGAGCTTGCCATCCGCGGTCAGACGTTGCATGTGCTCCAGAAGACGCTCGTCGGATACTTCGCTCAGCAATTTCAGCCCTGCTGCCGGCGTGGAGTCGGCCGCGCTCAGGGCGTTTATTTGCAACTGTCTTGCCGCTTCGAGCATAGGTTTCATCCTGTCTTGGTTCCTCTGCATCGTGACTCTCCTGCTGCGCTCAAACTCTGGGGTCTGTACAGGTGATGGGTTGTTAGCGGGGGCCTGTGGGCCACTGGCGGAAGGCTTCTTTTGGAAAACCGCCGGACCGTGGCTCAGCGGGGACACCGCGGGTTCCGCGGAAGGGGCAGATTGCAGGCAGTCCCGTGCAAGGACACCCTGCTTTTCTGCTTCAACGGCGCGCTGCGGCTGTTGCTGGACCCCTTCCTTGGCGGTCGGTTGCCAGGATTGCACGGTGGACGCGGCCTGCACCAAGCTGGGAATCGAGGGAGGTTCTGGGGGTGGGAATGCCAGATCAACGGTGGCAATCTGTGGGGGCGCCCTGGCTGGAGGGGGCGGCAATAGCGTACTCGCCGGCGCCTGGGCCAACGCCCCGGTTTCCGCTGGCCACAGCAGCGTCAACAGGTCTGCGACGTGCTGCATCCACGGGTACTCGGGATTGACATTGGCCTGGTACCGGGGGGCTGGTGACACATGTACCGTCCGGGAAACCGTGTCCACCATGAACCATGGACAGTGTGCACGAAGTTCCTGTGTGACATTTCCGATAAACACCGCCGGCCTTGCTGGCCCTGTTGGACGTGGGGCCGCGGCCTGCACGGCTTCAGACGGGGCAGTGCTCGGTGGCGCTAGGTATCGCACAGCAGTAGGTGGGGGCGCGTCGAGGCGTCGTTCGTGACATGAACTAGGGCTGTACTCCGTGACGCCGGGGCTGGCGCTGTTGGAGGAGGGGGCGGTTCGCTATTGACGGGCAGGTTCGGGGCGGTCCCCTGACATGCCTTCTTCCACAATTCGGGGAACCGGGCCTTGATAGCAGCGATCTCCTTCTCGGTAGGGAACGCGAGGGTGGTATGCCCCAACTGACTGTTGTTGGTTTGCACGAAGCGGTAGACGGTTGTCAGGTGCTGTAAAATCTTGGGTTCGCACTTTTCACATGGGGACGCCGGGTCGGGGGAATCCGCGATGCACTTGCCCTGGGATGAGCAGTGCCTAACCCACGTTAGGACGTTATGATTTTCAGGTTTTGTTTCAGCCATATCTCTAGCTGCGCGATCACCTGCTCCTTCGCCTCGTTCTTCCCCTGGCTTTCTGGCATGGTCCTCAAAACGTGGAACCCAGATGCGTTCGCGTATATGGTATCGCGTAAGACACTGTAGTTCGTCGCCTGCCACTCGGGGCATTTGCCGTTATGGGCAAACGCGCCGGTGGCCAAAACGAGCCCAGTCGGTACTTGCTTGATGGCCTGCCTATAATTCTCCAGAAGACCGACGGGGAGATTTGTTGCGCCTAAGGAAACGGTTGAATGCCAAAACTCATGACTTTTCCGTTTGCGTTTCTGTATACAAAACCCGGCCCCCGCCCCCTCTACCGCCGATACTTCGCTTGAGCGTGCCCCATCGTCGAGCTCTAGGTGATTTCACGGAAAGGAGTGAGCGCCGATTGTAAACGGCGGTTGCATTCAAAGCACGCGGACGTGTTACACGGTCCGCGCGTGAGCAGAGTGATATTACGATGCGCGCAAGACATCAATCGCTCCCGGAACATCATCGAGTAGGCAGCACACGGCCTCCAGGCAAATGGAGATCAATATTATTCATATAAAAGTGTTTGGTTAGAGCTAGATAGGTAACCACTGATGAGGGGTTGGCAGAGGAGTTGTCCGCTATCCGGCACGCCACAATGGTAGACTGTAACTACTATGCTTCTATGAGATCCGTACTCCGACGTCCAGCGCACTCCGGCCTGTGGCTTCTCCAATGAGCACGCTGGCAGATAGGGCCACAGTACGCTACACGGCGGCACGGGCACCTCTTCCGATTAGCAGGCAGCTGGCCGCACGTGGCACAGCATGAAGGACGAGACGACCATTCCCCGCGTGCCCAGAGCCCGGAATAACTAACCCACCGAGCTTCCGCCAGCGCCTTACACTCCCGGTGGTGGGTAGATTCCCAGTGTGCTCTCTGACACTCCTCGCCGCAATACACCGCGGAGAGACACTTGCTGCACTTGTACAACTTCCGTCCGCCGACAACAGCCCGCCGGTCCGCCCCACATTGCGCACAGGGATCCCGTTTCTTTCCGTTGCGCGATGCCACAGCAGGCTGTGAACACTTTTCCTCCATGTGCAGTATCGTGCGCCAACACTTGTGCGCGTGCGATTGCGCGTCCGCCCTCGATCCAAGCCCAACATCCGCACGAAACATCGCATACCGGTAGTACCACGGATACATTCCTCCGTGCGCGTTTTCCGAGCGCACGCTCGACAGTCGAAATGTCACCAACGGTGCAAACTGCGAAACATTGCATCCCGTGCTTACCATTACCGGTTCGAACGGGTTCCCCGAGGTATCCGACAACACGAGGATCTCCCCCGCAGCTTCCAAACCACCCCCCCCTGGAAGACACCCCACGAACTCCATGACAGTAACCGAAGGGAAATGACCGGTTTTCCAACTTTCGCGCGACCACCGAGGGTACAACACACCGCACACAATGATGTTTCCATATCTCTCACCCTGCATGCGCCAATCGTGTACAAACCGGAATATCGTGCGCACCGTGGTCAGCACAAGGGCCAGGAACAACCCTTGCCGACATGGGAGGAGCCCCTCGCGAGAACACACCGTGCCCACACGCTGTCCCAACATAAGGCGCGCGGCGTTATCAGGTCCCAACCTAGGCGGGACGTTCAACAGGTACCTCTCCGCAGTTTCTAGGGCTGCGTTTTGTGTGCGCAGAAGCCCCCATCTGTTAATTGGCATCCCACGTGTGTCCAACCACGTGTGTCCGTTGTCCAACCACGTGTGTCCGTGAAACAGGAGTGTCATGTGGTTCCCCACCGCGCCACGTGCAAGGCGCATTCGGCGGATTCTGACGAACGTTCGGCCGACTCGCTGCAAGTATGTTGTCATATCAACCCAAAGGCGTGTGTCGTCCGAATTGGATGCAATCGCGGAGATCATGCACAGATCCTACATCACCACACCCCAGCGCGAGCGGGTAAATTCAATGCAATACAGCGGGTCCGAAGTTTTATCATAACGAAGTTTTATCACCGCAAAACCATGACATCCGTGTGCACAGGGATATTACGAATCACGCAAGACATCAATCCATCGCTACCGGAACATCATGGAGTAGGCAGCACACGGCCACCAGGCAAATGGAGATTACTATCTTCATATAAAAGTGTTTTGTTACAGCTAGATAGGGGGGCGGTCCTCCTAAGTGGTAAGATGCCACTCTGTTGCTCTAAAGGCCCGGTCGAGTTCCCTGGCTATTGTCGGCCGTCGTCTTCCACGCACACTCTGGCTTGTGGCTTCTCCAGTGAGCACGCTGGCAGCTAGGGCCGCAGTACGCTACACGTCGGCACGGGCACCACTTTCGATTAGCAGCCAGCAGGCCGCACATGGCACAGCATACAAGACGGACGTAGCCACGCCATGCTATGAAGGCGGAGTACACAGTATTCACGTCGTCCACACGTTCCCCAAGCTGGGTGGGTGTCAATACCCTCGAGACAGCCCCAACCGCAGGGGGGCTGGCAACGGTGGGGGCATCCGTGAGGTCACGGTGCAAACTGGTAACGAAAAACGACTGGAAGGCGTTAGTGTAGTGAAGGCATGGGTGTGCCCACGGACCACGGACGAGCACTACCTCACCCCACCATCCATGGCGGTCACCGCCGTCCACGGGGGTGGTGTACACACGTATACGCAGCAAGCCTTCGCCAAACTCAGGGACCGCCCAACCCGGACGGGGCACCCCAGCAAACTCGAAGTAGCTTGCTCCCGGTGTCAGAGAACACTCGCCGACCATGGCATACCGAGCATGCTGTAGCCGACTCTCACCGTAGACGTCATTCAACAGTGCAAGGGCGTGCTCCCCGAAGCTGTCGGAATCACTCTCTGGCCAAAAGCCCTGCTGGGCTCGACCCTCTTGTCCCCACAGTTTTATGAGTTGCCAACGATGCAAGCCCACTCTACCGAGGTATGTGTGCTACTCGACCTGCATCCCGACATATGCCCCGTGCACGGACCATCACCATGACATAGGGAGCTGGAATGCACTAACACGAAGTGTACCGGCGGGCACAAGGCAGCGAGCGGATAATCGGTAAACGCAAGGTGCCCTCGAGTGGTCCCCAAAAGGATTGGGAACTTGGGATCCCCACAAGGGTCCCCAAAAGGATTGGCAACAAGTAGCTTCTGGAATCGCTTCACGCCAGCATATAACATTCCATATAACAAGGAGCTTACGATGATTAGATGGTTAGATCGATGGAAGCTTCAACATCCGTTGAGCAGGTGTACTGTACCGAGATCCCGATTGAACGTAGCTCGGAAATCCTACACAAGGAGGGTCGCTTCCCTCTAAATTGTACTAGGTCTACGTGACAAGGTGTGCTGAGGCTCAGCGGGAGGACATTCTCATATCTACATTCCGAGTAGATCCTCAGTGTGCTGCCCGTCAAGTATCCCCAGTGACAATTGTATTCTTCGCACAGTTGGCGTTGTTGCTCGTGCCGGATGCCGGTGCGTCTGCGTATGACCCCAGGCAATGCGAGCCGCTATTACCGCCACGGCTCCACGAGTCACATCCCGAGTGCCGTAGACAGCCATCGCCAAGGTCCAGATGAAACATTTTCCGTCCTTCGGCACCGGCACCACCAACCATTGTCGTAACGAGCGACACACCGGGTACTGCACACTACTGCGTGTGGTCCATGGCTCCCTCTGGTACATACACACATCACAGGCATAGGTAAGCAACCCCAGGCCGTACATGCTCTGCCGGGCTACAACGACATGTTGTGCTGCCGGGCAACACGAACACCGTGTGACTTCCTGGCGAACGATATGCCACCGGGAAGCGCACAACATGTAGTCGCATGCAAGCAACAGGAGTCTAAACAAGGTGCGGACGGTAAACCTCCAACAAGGTGAGCACGGAACAATACGTCTCCCATAGAAAACCCTCCGTGCACCTGTGTGTTAACCAGCGTGACTCGTAACATTACCAGATAAAGAATCTCTATACGAGCTCGCACATACCAAAGAACCCCAATACCCCCAGAGACAATTCGAAAACAGTACCTCACGACGGTGTGTACACGGGTATCTACCTGGATCTGGAAATGCCTCGATCCGCTCGTAGTGTCCAGGAAACTTATTAAATTGAACGTAATGGGCGACTCGTACCGGTTCACGGCTAGCCAAGCCCAGTGACGGATGTGGGCAAATATATTTCATGCTGAAAGGCGGCAAGTATCGTGCCAGAGCATCGGTATCGGTGGGAACATTGCACTCCACCCCTGGCACGTCGACCATCGGCCACAGAGTGTACACCTGAATAACTCGCCGAAGCATGTTCGCAATGATATGGAGGAACTGCGGTTCGTTGTACGCTTGGGCAGTAAGCAGGATTTTGCGCAGTGGCGGCTCTCCGTCAGCAAGACTAGCGTCGAGCATCCCGGTGGGGTAAAGCTGCCGATTGAAATCGTACGACGCGCAGATGGCGTTACGGAAGTTCATTGTTAGGACCTTCACGGAGGAACCCTGTTCAAGCACTTCCGGAATGTGTACACCCAAGGCGTGCAGCCAGCAGTTGCCGTCCCCTTTTGTCTGGACTCGTCGCAGGCCGTGTTTGGCCAAGGCCTGCTCGAACTCCGCGAGAGAAGTAAAACGGTCTGCATTACCCTCGAGCGGCCAATGCACGTGAGCCAGCACGCGACGTGCTAACGGCAGCACATTAGGGAAAATCTCGTCGGGATGGTCGAAGGATGCCTCCAATATACGCCCCCGGGGGTCCACGGGCATCAGGATGACGTCATCGGTACCGAACGAAACACGTGCAAAGTTTGGTGCAAAGTTTGGCGGAACAGTGTTTGGCTGGAAACCGTTTGCGGTTGCCGCTCGCAATGCCTCCTCAGAAGCGAGATCCATGGAAGGCTCGGCTGCTGCCTTGCTTCTCTGTTGGTTACGGCACGCACCCAGAGCACGCACGCGGTACTCCCCATGGTCTTTATGGGATGCACTTGCCCGCACGATGCACTTGCCGGGCATCGCTCGTGACGCATCTCCACCAGTCTCGTATGCACAATCGCATCGCACGACGAGGGATCGTGCATGTCCGGGATCCCATCGGTGCGACAGCTTCGCCGCCACTTTCTTTGCGAAACCCAGGTCCTACCAGCTGATCAGGACTTTGCAAGAGTTCAGCAACACGTATGTTCACATGCAGCCCGCCCTCCGCGTCCGTATGGAACAGGTGTTGTTTCCTGTAGGACTTGTCCGCGCCAAGAGGAATACCGGCTGTCCGCAGGCGCTGCGCGTTCAACGCGGTAAGCATACCGAACACGACACTACGCAAGCCCGGGCAGCAGACACCCAGTTCCCGGTACAACTGCTGGTGATCGTCAAAAGATGAGAATGCGTCGTCACGGGTAGCCCGTCGGTCCCAGAGAGCAGTGATGCCGTCGCCAGAGTCCTGCAAAGGCCGCGCCGGCGGACGTTCACCGGTTGGATGTTCACCGTCACCCCAAGTCAGGTTGGTGATCCTGTGCTTCACCGTGGCATCCGCGCGTCCCCACGCCTCAGCGCCGAGCACCCCGCGGAGTTTGTTCCAAGCAAGGCCTAGGTCCTCCACATTCAGGAGTGCATGCAGCTTCGCCTCGGCCTCGTCTAACTGGCAGTAATCGGCCAATGTGGCCGCCTGCCCCGGGTGCTTCTCATGCGCGGATAGTGGCGCCCGGACTTCAGCTTCGCGCCGCACACGCTGGCACGGACCACACATCACGGCTCCGATAGTACGCAGAGCGTCACAACCCAGAACGCCTGATCTGCACAGGGAACACGCCCAAACACCTGGCAAGGTGTCGTAGCCTCCCGCAAATCGTATTTCGTCTCCACACGCAACGCACATCATGCGGCACGCCAAGCCATATTGCGAGATGACACTGTGCGGGCTGCCGAGTACCGCGTTATTCAGGTCAATGGTTCCCTTAGTACGCACTCTGGCTGCGGAGTAGATCACGAAGTAGAACTGCTTAGGACGAGTACGGTCGAGCGGGAGGCGCCCACTTCGAGAAAGACCGCGGTGCGCCATGCGGTCGGCTGGCCAGAACCACAGTGTTCCCATGGGACCCCCTAGGTGAACACGACGGAAGGGAGCCGAAGTGGGATCGCCATGCCTGGAGTTTTGAACCACGAGGCTGTAATCCATCGAGCAAAACCTGTCCCAATGGCAGGCCCGCTGCGTTTCGGGTAGCACCTCCGTCAGGCATTGGGCCCTCAGCAACAGGCCACATGAGAACACGTCGTAATCCGGCCAGCCCCAGGATCCCTTGCCTGCCTTGGGAAACTTGGTATCGGTGTGAAGGAACTGGATTTTGCTCTCGACG
This sequence comes from Cymbomonas tetramitiformis, assembly GCA_001247695.2. Taxonomy (NCBI): domain Eukaryota; kingdom Viridiplantae; phylum Chlorophyta; class Pyramimonadophyceae; order Pyramimonadales; family Pyramimonadaceae; genus Cymbomonas; species Cymbomonas tetramitiformis. The sequence continues at coordinate 2,182 of LGRX02009579.1, read as the reverse complement.
TCCCGCCCTAGAGGCGTCGGCTTGTCGTAGGTCCGCTTCACCACCATTCCCGTAGCTTCAAGAATCCCAGACCGCAGCCTGTCGTCCACAAGGCCATGCTTCACGGTGGTGAAGATGGATGGGAATAGCCAGTGCCCAACATGCCAGTCGGCCTGTATGGTATAGCGCGCGCCCTCACCCAGTTGGTGAGATCCGGATGTGAAGTCCGCGCCGATTTCCTTATGAGAGAACAGGACCTCAGCCTTCAGCAACTGGTAGTCTACCACATACGTCATGAACACGGTGAGCATAGCATTAAACCCGTCCGTGTGCTCACTACGTTGCCGCGCGAGCTCATCCTCGCACTCCGTTTTTTCCTGGGTCGCGCGCATCATCGAGGCATCCACGACTTGCACCCAGTCACGAGGGTCGCCCATACTGTCCTCCATTGTAACGCCAGCTGTCCCTTCCTTGGACACCTGAACAACCGGCTTCAACACTCCCTTGCGCCACAGCGCGTAGTGCTCCCGGAGGGTAAGCAGGTTTTGCTCAGATGTATCCTTGTGCCACGTACCATACAGCTCTTTCCAACTGGCACTGGCAACCAGGTGCCGGTTGCAAATGTCAATGATTTCCTTCAGGACGACCTCCGAGCAGGCCGCATCCAGCATCTGCACGGACCACTTCCAATCGAAGGTGCATGTCTCCCCGTCTTCCACGGTGCCCTCTGCCGGGGGAGGGCGATCAGACAGATACGCCCACCATGGCAAGTCGCGCAGGTCATCAGGTGTCAGTTTTTTGGGCATAATAGGCAGAAAGCCTGCATCGTTGTGCCCGACTGGTTTCACGGTGTCGGGAGGCTTGATCCTATGGACATGATCCTCTAGTAGTTCTTCCTCGACTTGTTTAGATGCAGCGTCATCGCCGTGGGCAACCTCGGGCGGGCAGTCGGGGAACATCTGTGCGACAGCACGCAACACGAACACCGTGTGACTTCCTCAGCAACGACATGCCACCGGGAAGCGCACAACATGTAGTTGCATGCAAACGACAGGAGTATATACATGGCGAGCACGGCAAAGCTCCCGAGAACAATATGCCCCCCATAGGAAACCCTCCGTGCACCTGTGTGTTAACCGGTGTGGCTCGTAACATTACCGGATAGGAATTCTCTATACGAGCTCGCACATACGCAAGAACCCCAAGACCCCTAGAGACAATAATGATGAGGTAGACCATTCATAGGAGGCAGACGCTTGCATATAATAAGCTGGACACTAGCCTTGCAAAAGGTCACCATCCGGTAGGCAAATGCATGTATGTGTAGGTGAACACGAAACTAAAACACTCCCCAGCGTGACCTCCGGCTTATACGAAGAACACCCTTAAAAAAACAGGGACAAGAGGCTTGCATAACCGCCGCATCGTTGCGCGACCGGCCCGTTGGCGATCAGCGCACGCGCTACACGGTCCGCAGAGGCTTCAACACATTAAAAAATGCAACCCGGTGAACACGAAAAATGAAAGACTTCAAACGACGAGAAGCATACCACGCTGGCGACGGTATGTCCCCAGCGTGACCTCCGGCTTATATGAAGATCACCCTTAAAAAAAACAGGGACAAGAGGCTTGCATAACCGCCGCATCGTTGCGCGACCGGCCCGTTGGCGATCAGCGCACGCGCTACACGGTCCGCAGAGGCTTGAACACAGTAAAAAATGAAACCCGGTGAACACGAAAATGAAACACTTCAACCAACCGGAAGCAGGCCAAGCTGGCGACGGTATGTCCCCCAGCGTGACCTCCGGTAGGCAAATGCATGTATGTGTCTAGCGCGTTATGCGTGATGCGATAGGAATACATACATGGACCAATTTGTTTACGGCAATGTCGGCGCTATATTTACATGTATACATTTGTCATGTTCACATGTCGGCCCTATTGGAAATCACTAAGCCGGCTCAATACGAGGCGGTAAATCCTTCTCACCGACGGTCTGGATCCTAGTGTGCTCAAACGTGCGCAGCAGGTTCCCGGCTGTCGGACGCTTGTCCATGTCTACGCGGAAGCATTCCTTCAGGCGCTGCATGAGTGCATGCTTCATGAATCCATTCTGCGGTTTCGCTTGACATAGAATATAGTCCCATTGGTGACGTTCGCCACCAGCCTGCGGGTGCTGGAAGAGCTGGACCAGGAGTCCACC
>LGRX02009578.1:0-13680 GCA_001247695.2 Cymbomonas tetramitiformis | reverse complement strand
CACCTCCAGCCCGTTTTCCCCACTCCACCGCCGCAAACCCCGTTCACTCTGCCGCGAACCCCGTTCACCCTGCCGCCGCTGCGAACCCCGTGCTCTCTCCCAGCGCCACCCCCTTTGTACCAGGCATCGTTCGATTGCCGCAGGGCACTAATCTGCGAGCATCCTCAGATGAGGTCCGCCTGGAACACAAGACCAAGGAGATGGTGCTAAAGCTGGTCAAGAGCGTGACCAGGTTCCCCCGCTCCGCGTCCGACACTAAATCGGCCGACAAGGAGAGCCTCCTGACGCAGTTGGAGAACTACTCCAACATGGTGCGGAAGGTATTCCGAGAGGCCATCGTGATCGAGGCACTGACCACTCCCAGCTGTACGCCGTCTGTATCAGCGTACCAGGCGAGTGTGTCAAGCCTTCTTTGGAGTTTCAAGGAGCACACTCTTCAAGACCAGCAGAGGAAGTTCTTGGAGCGCGCGGCAGGGACCTTCGGGTCCGAGCAGGCCTGGCACCAACGCTACGGGGAGCTGGATGTGTTCTTCAGCGATCTGGCGGTGTGCTCCCTGACGCAGGCCTACCTGGAGAACGCACATGGCGAGGCCATTGCCCTGAAGCAGGCGATGAACGAGACCGCGGCGGAGTATTTCTCGCGATTGGAGACCCGCATGGCCTCCGTCAACTTCCTGGCCGGCAGAGTCCCCAATTGCGTGGAGATGACCAACCTGTCGATGCTCTCTACGTACCGCCGAGGGTTGAAATATGCACCCAAGGTGATGCGGCGCCTGAGAGCCATCCACTTGGATGTCTCCAAACCAGAAGAGTGGGAGAGGAAGGCCGTCGCTGACGACATCCCAGGCACCCACAACGCCTTGTTGAAGATTCGGGAAGTTGCCGAGGAGGTGGAGAGTGACATTGACACGGAGGCGGCTCAGAGGCGCTCTCAAGACCGTCCTCCCCGTACTGTTTCCTTCGCCAATCCATCACCTCGCACCCCCTTCTTCAGGCGTACCCCCTCTTCGAACCGCCCAGCTCTTGCCATGCTGGAGAATGGACCTGCCACCACCGTTGCCGCGGCAGTGACCCCATTGCCACCACCACCTGGCCTCTCCCGCCCCGACGCTCCGAAAGTTCGCCGGTGCTTCGCCTGCTGCGGCTCCGCGGAGCACATCGTCCGTAACTGCACGGACGAGGCTAAGCTCAAGGAGTGGAGGGCCAATGCACCCGCTCGATTGGCGAATTCCCCTGGGTTTGTAGCCGCCGTCGTCTGGGCCATCGAGCAGCAGGAGGACATCTCCTCGGTGGATGGCGTCCCAGAGGAGTTCTCCGAGGAGGTCTTGGCACTTGCTACCTGTGAAGACGAGCAGAGCTACCAGACCCTGGCGGCCCTTGCGGGTATCGAGCTCGTGGAGGGTGACGGCCTCCCCTCGGTGGAGAGCGATGAATGACTGGCCGGCGGCCAGCCCCAGACCCTGCCCTTCGAGGAAGTGAGGTCTTTCCCTGATGATCAGACCCTCTCCGCCCTGGAGAAGCGGTCAGAGCCAGTGGGACCCCGACGCGCCCGAGGACGCAAAGACCCTTGGGGCCAACGTCCCCATCCCAAGAGCGTGGCCTTCACCTCTGGGACCCGCTTGCGACGCACCTACCGCTCAGCTGGTGCCCCATCGCCGCCGAGGGATGACCTTACTAGCCACCCTCTTGCAGGAAGCACCTCCTTCGATGAGCCGTCACTACCTCTTGATGACGGCCCTGCTTATACACAAGCGAGGATCGAGGGTCGGAGGGGGCGGCGAGTCCCCCGGCACAGACCCCCCATTATGGGCAGCAACCGCGGAGAGCCCCACGATCTTCGCCCCCGACCGCGTGTTGTCCTACCACTGCCCAACTATCAGTCCAACCTTGCAGACCCACAGAAGAGGCTAACTGCGTGGCATTGGAAGAGAGATCTGTACTCCCTTCCCCTCGAGGTCGCCATGCAAAAGGTCCGCAGAGCTCTGCGCAAATCCCCAGAGGCTGCCAAGGACCTGGTGGATAAGATGTGGGAGCGCACCCGCAGCTGCATACACTCTGGGAGTCGATCGCCAAAGGAGCGCGTGAGCCGCGCCAACCAGTTGGCAGAGAGGATGCGCATTGCCCGCGAACCTCAAGATCGCAGGGAGGGCCACCAGCGCATAGCATTGTGGCACCTCCTTTCACACGACGGTCGCCAGCAAGTCCCCGAACCCTCTAACGCCAGCTCCCACGACCTCTACGCGGCTTGGAGAGAACTGTCGCCCGCCGAGCAGCAAGAGGCAATCGCCACTTCGAGCCCAGATTCTTCCCCAGGTAGCAGGCTGTGGGAAAAAGAGGGCGCACGAAGAGCAGCAGCGAGATCTTCGGCATCCATCTGCACCCTGGACACTGAAGTGGGCACGATACCTGGGACAGCAGGAGATGTGGGCCTACCTGGCGCCTGGTGCAGTCTGCACGCTGTACACCAGTACAAGATGAGGAAGCTGGGTCCCAGCCCCTTGGGAGCGTCCCCGCCATCATCCTCGCTGGTCGAGCCCACAACAGAGACTACATCTTCGCACCATGATAACGCGCCGGCCACCCCGGGAGGAAACCCCGAAGGTTCATCCGACTGCGCAGAGGTAGAGGAGACCTCCACGCCCAGCTCGCTTTGCTTCACCCAGCAGATGACCACCGTCAGAACGCATGAAGCAGATGAAGCGCCGCCCTGTCTCGACAGCCACCCCATCGCTGAAGATCCTGAGGTGATGGAAGAGGAGTCCTCAGTCAATTCGCTCTGCTTCACCCAGCAGATGGCAGCAGCTGGGACCCCTGAGACGAGAACTGATCACCAGAGCTCCCACCAACTCGCCCACAACTCCCCCACTAGCAGCCCTCAGCATGACGAGGACCCCCTCACCCATGGCAGTCTCACCAACAGTGTCGCTACCCATGCGAGCCCCACAACAAGCGGCACTACCCATGTAAGCCCTACCACTAGCGGCACTACCCATGTGAGCCCTACTACCAGTAACACCACCCATGTGAGCCCTACCACCAGCGACACCACTCATGTCAGTCCCACGCCTCGAACGAATGCACCTCAGCGGGTACCCTGCTGACGGCGAGTGTAGACAACCTCGTCAGTCATCCTACTGAAGATGTTGATTTGTTGGATGAGGAGTTCTACGCCGCGTGTAGACAAACGTTGGAAGAATGCCGCGAGGCCTCGGACAACCTCCTCCCCAACCTCAAGTGCAAAAGCATACGCACAGATGGGGGAGTTCAGTGGAAGACCGACATTGAGGGCACCCTCGCAGCGGCACATGACGAAGAAGGACCGCTGCTGCTGGTGTTCTATGCAACCCTCAGAGGGCACACGGTCAAGGTGCTGATCGACTCGGGGGCCTCTGACAACTTCATCTCGGAGCAGAGCGCCAAGCGATGTGGCCTCACGACACGAGCCGGCTCCGAGATGCGAGTCACCTTGGCGGATGGATCTGTGAAGATCACCGGCGCCACCGCGTACGCCAAGTTTAACACGCACACCACCACGGGCACCTATACGGAGAACGCCCTTGCCCTCCGGATCCTACCATTGGGCATACAGGTGGATGTTATCCTTGGCGGAAGGTGGCTGCGCAGTCACTCTCCTGTCACTCTGGGCTATGAAGGGAATGGTTCCGTCTCCTTCCTCAGGAAGGCCCGCGGTGGTAAGATCGGAGATCGCGTCACCATCACAGGCTGTTCTCCTGGGAAAGCATCTGGAGACAGGTCTCCGAAGGGCACGGCCTGTGCGGGATTGGTGGATGAGGCGTTCCTGACCCCTGCCCAGCTGAAGAAGTACCTGGTGTACGCGGAGACGCAGAAGCTACGCGGCAATGACGACCCGGAGATACAACCCGCCTGGCTCATGATGGCCGAGAAGTCCCCCGATGATACTGCTTCTGCCTTTGCAGCCACGGCTATCGACTCTGAGGACGCCGAACCTCGCTGCTGCGGATACTGAAGACGCAGAAGTGAGCCCTGAGTGGACCCTCAAGTTTCAGGACTTCTGGGGTGAGGAGTACAAGAAGGAGATGACGACTGCCCTACCGAACATTGATGGACTCAGACATGACCCCCAAGACGAAGCCAACATTAACCTGGACCCTGAGCTGAGCAAGAAGGGGCCGCCCTGCCAGCGCATCTACAAGAAGTCTGCAGAGGAACTCCGCCAACTTCGAGAACGCGTGGAGACCCTGATGTCCAAGGGCTACATCCGACCCTCTTCCAGCCCTTATGCAGCTCCCTGTCTGATGGTCCCCAAACCGGGGAACCCCAAGGAGCTGCGACTGGTGATCGACTACCGGCTCCTCAACCGCCAGACAGTTAAGGACAAGTACCCTCTCCCAGACATCCAGATGATGTTCGACGAGATGCAGGGTGCGAAGTTTTTCTCTTCGTTCGACGCGGTGGATGGCTTCTGGCAGGTACCAATGGCACCAGGGGATGTCGAGAAGACCGCCTTCACCACCCAGATGGGGTCATATGAGTGGTTGGTCATGCCGCAGGGGCTGCAGAACTCACCGTCTCAGTACCAGCGACGGATGCAGCGAGCCTTGGGCCATCTCCCAATTGTCCGGATCTTCATCGATGACGTGGTCGTCTTCAGCAACACCGCTGCAGAGCACTACGAACACGTCAAGCAACTACTCCTGACGTGTAGGGAGAAGGGCGTCTTCCTCAAGAGGTCCAAGTGCCAACTGTTGAAGAAGTCCTTGCGGTTCCTTGGTCACTGTATCTCCGCGGATGGCTGCAGACCCCAACACGACAAGGTGGCTGCGGTGAGGGACTGGCCCGAACTGGAGACGGTTACCCACGTCAGGCAGTTCTTGGGCCTGGCGGGGTATTACCGCAGATTCATTCACTGCTTCTCCGAGATCGCTCAGCCCCTCACCCGGTTGACCAAGTCGGACGTACCCTGGGAGTGGGGTCCCATGCAGCAGTGGGCCTTCGAGGAGCTGAAGAAGGCCCTCACATCAGCGCCAGTGCTCGCCTTGCCCAACATTAAGGGTGCTGCAGACGGCACCGCACCTTTCGTGGTGCAGACGGATGCCAGCGGCATCGCTCTTGGGGGAGTACTGATGCAAGACAATGGAGATGGTCTTGGGCTGCGCGTGATAGCATACGAGAGCCGCCAGTTCTCAGCCGCCGAGCAGAATTACCACACTGGCGAGCGTGAGCTAGGTGCTTTACACCATTGTACCACCGTCACCTGGCGGCATTACCTCATCTTCACCAACTTCCGCATTCATGGTGATCACCGCCCCCTAAGTAAAAAAAACATTTTTAGCATGTCTTAAAATATAGAAAAGGATGCTTTGGGAGGGAGAACACTGTTTGAAGCAGAAGTAAAAAGTAATTTACCTGTCGGTTGGAGGTGCCCTTTTTGCCAGCTTTCTTGGCGGGTCCCTTAGCGGGCGAAGATGAGGCCTTGCGCTTTTTGGTCTTCGAAGCCAAAGGGTTTTTCATGCCCTTCAGGTCAAACCTTCTGTAAGCCTCCATGATGCTAACGCAGAGGTCCCACGTCTGCGGCCGGAAATTGGCAATTGTCTAGTGCATGAAGTAGTGGTTGATTCGCGTGGCGCCGAACACAGAATGCTTGGACATCGCTACTTGCTTCACATGCGTCTCCATCGACTGGTTCAAGTGAGACATTACGGGGTACCAATCTGTGACCCGATCGAGGTGAGCGTCGATGTCATCGTTCAGCACCGTCATCGTCAGCTCTACCCCAGGGTCTCCCTCAGGGTTTTCCTCGTTCTCAAACGTCCCCCGCTTCTCCATGTACTGGAATCCCTTGGGATATTTCTCGGGATCCGGGACTGAAAATCCATGCTCTGATTCGAATTCCGCCATTTTTTCACCAGCCCTCCGCCCTCGTAATACCCAGGTTGATAAGGGGTACCCCGTTCGGTGTCCTCGGGGACGCTGGCGACGAACTCGGAGATCAACGCTTCTCGGTAAACCTTGTACACGACCCCATGCTTTTCGAAAAGGGTCGAACGGAGCCCTTGCATGAACTGAGTGTTGTCTTTGCCTTTCTGCTTCTGGTCGATCATGTTCTGCATCTCGCCTAAGAACCGAATCATGTCAGGCGTGAGACCGATGTAGATCTTGCTCTCGAAGTACTGGAAGGCTATCTCCGCCGGGATTTCCTCGTGACACTCGTCGGTGGCTTGATAACAGTGCTGGTGCCCAAAAACCTTGCCGCTGTATCCTCCCCTCAGAGCTTTTTTCAGGGAGAATTCGGCACGGGTTTTGACATCGTCGATCGCAACAAGACCCGCATTAAAAGGGGCCCACGGGTTCTCCTTTCTGCTGGACTTGATCTCGTTCACCCAGCCCCTCTCTTGATCCCGGCATGCCTCGTACCCCGTCGCGTGGTACAGGCATTTGATGGGGAGACGAAACACACTCCCTTGCTCCGCCGCCTCGTCGAAATCCATCGGATTCGGCCACCGGTGCTCCATCTCGATTTGCTTGCACAGCTCTGCTTTCTCCTCATATTCCATCTTTGATGCATGCTCCACTTTCAGCTTAGCGTGCCACCCACATGCAGCCACCTCGGCCGCCTTCCTTGCCTCAGATGGGGTGGCCACTTGAGACATATCCACATTAGCGCCCGCTCCAGTAATACGCTCTGGAGCCACCAGGTCCTTGAAGGGCGCGTTCGGCAGCACGCTGCACATCCGTTCTCCTGGCAGCCTGGGACAAGACGAAACTGTTCATTAGCTAATGAACGCCTTCCGCCCGGTCAGGGCTCAGGCGCCCTTTCGAGCGGAAAGCGTTCATTAGCTAATGAACGCCTTCCGCCCCGGTCAGGCTCGGGGCGCGCGTTTCGAGGCGGAAAGCGTTCATTAGCTAATGAACGCCTTCCGCCCCGGTCAGGGCTCAGGGCGCTCGGTTCGAGGCGGAAGGCGTTCATTAGCTAATATACGCCTTCCGCCCCGGTCCAGGCGCAGGGCGCGCGTTTCGAGGCCGAAAGCGTTCATTAGCTAATGAACGCTTTCCGCCCCGGTCCAGGCGCAGGGCGCGCGTTTCGAGGCCGAAAGCGTCCATTAGCTAATGAACGCTTTCCGCCCCTGTCCAGGCGCAGGGCGCGCGTTTCGAGGCCGAAAGCGTTCATTAGCTAATGAACGCTTTCCGCCCCGGTCCAGGCGCAGGGCGCGCGTTTCGGGGCCGAAAGCGTTCATTAGCTAATGAACGCCTTCCGCCCCGCTCCAGGCGCAGGGCATGAAAGGGACGTACCGAAGCCTCTACAAATGGTACCTCGCCAGCAAGTCCGATGTCATCGATCACTGCCGCTGCTCTCCTGCTTTGCCAGAAAGGAGCTGTAATCGACGCTTTCCACGCCTGGTTTACATAGCTCGCTAGATAGAATTCTTTGCTTTTATTTTCTTCTGCTGCCCTAGTTTTCAAACTTTGAAAAGCCAAAAGCCGATTTGTGTGCTTTGGAAGGCTTAAGGTTTCCTCAAAGTTTGCGCTGTCTAATTCGATCACAGTAAGCTTCTGTTTCTGTAAGCGACGAAATACAGAATTGGAGTCTCGTTCTCAATGATACTGTACGCTACGCGTTTCTCAGGAAGGAGGCTACCCCCGAGTACAGTCGAAGAGGTAAACTGAGGAAAACTAAAAATTATTTCTTCATCCTGCTCGGCAGGGTCATCAGAGTGAATCACTATTTGCAAACTGTCTGGAGGAGTGTCGGCTTCAAGGGTTCTAACAATGCTCCACTTGTTACCAAGATAGAGCTGGAAAATATGTTGAGCCCTCAGTGCTTGAAATGTTTCGGCTGTCGCCATTGCGAAATGAGAGAAATTGGCTGTCAACTGTGAAAGGGGTGTGTGTGAAAGAACTTTGAAAAAGTGATGTAACTTTAGTAAAATATTGTAAGTCATTTCTGGCGGCTAAAAATGACATGTCAAATATCGATGACGATTTCCGTCAAAAATGACATCTGCTGTCGCTTTCTGATTCGGTGTGGTCAGATCAAGGATGTGATTTTGAGATATGCTGGTGTCATTTGCGCTGAAATCGAGAATCGATCGATTCAGTAAGATAGAAATTCTCCGTTGACTTGCAAGTTCATATCATTTTCAGAACGTAAAAAACGGCTTCATAAGCTAATGACGGCTAATTTTGACGAAAATATGTTTTCTATTCCTTTTGATGAGGGTTGCGAGATTATCTGCAAACCGTGCCCGGGAATAGTTATTGAAGATTCTATGGAAATAGGGGCTTACTTTTTTAATCATGAGCCAATTCCAAGCACAGCCCCGAGCGCAAATACGCAATTGGTCCTTTGGAACGCGCCTTTGACGTGTAGATCGGAAGTTAGCTCTAATTCTTCACGCGTTTCCGGGACACGCGCTTTGCGCGAAATTGACTTACAAGAGATAAAAAGCAGACTTGATACAGAATTTTAAGAGACAAGTTTGGACTTGAGGAATGAAGACCCTCTTCATTGTTTAAATGGTGAAGTAAACAAGCAGATTGTCGTGCGCAAACCGTACGAATCCGACATACGCAAGCAGAAATATACACGCGTAATTAGTATCAAGCAGCGACGTTTGCAGGCTGACAGTATATCAATGACAGAAACCATTAAGGGCAATTGCAAGTCGCACTGCTGTCTATCTTTCTCATCGGCAGATATTAAGTCTCTTCGCGAAAATATTTTCAGCATGACGCAAAAAGATAGAAAGGAATACTTCATCAAAGACTTGCTAAAAAACAGCTATCGATCTGAGGACAAGTTCGACTTCAAATACTTTTTGGCCAAGAAGCAGGTATGTTTTTTTTTTTGAACTCGTTCATTAGCTAATGAACGGCCTCTGGCCAAAGCGCGACTCACACAGAGACACTTTGGCTACGGGAACCGTTCATTAGCTAATGAACGGCCTCTGGCCAAAGCGCGACTCACACAGAGACACTTTGGCTACGGGAACCGTTCATTAGCTAATGAACGGCCTCTGGCCAAAGCGCGACTCACACAGAGACACTTTGGCTACGGGAACCGTTCATTAGCTAATGAACGGCCTCTGGCCAAAGCGCGACTCACACAGAGACACTTTGGCTACGGGAACCGTTCATTAGCTAATGAACGGCCTCTGGCCAAAGCGCGACTCACACAGAGACACTTTGGCTACGGGAACCGTTCATTAGCTAATGAACGGCCTCTGGCCAAAGCGCGACTCACACAGAGACACTTTGGCTACGGGAACCGTTCATTAGCTAATGAACGGCCTCTGGCCAAAGCGCGACTCACACAGGGACACTTTGGCTACGGGAACCGTTCATTAGCTAATGAACGGCCTCTGGCCAAAGCGCGACTCACACAGAGACACTTTGGCTACGGGAACCGTTCATTAGCTAATGAACGGCCTCTGGCCAAAGCGAAATTTTTCTTGGACCTTGTGATAGATTGTGTGATCTTGTTCATCACAGGAATGTGGAAAATTGTATCATAAATTTCTAAATAAATTCTATGAAGTACACATTCACGACGTTGGTCGAGTTGGTACGGCGCTAGGCTATGAACCTCGCACTCGTGGGTTCGATTCCCACTAAGGGTGTAGGTTGCGCAGATCTAAGGCGTGACGGAGAGTGCTGACGAGCACGCGACGGCCGTCCCGCCTGCAGACGTGCAGTGTTGGGGGTGTCTCCCAAGCGTCTTAGACCCAGCCAACCTATAAAAACCCTTATGCGTTTCCTTGGATAATTTGTTAATAATTTTTGAGTGACGGTGTCTTTTGTTTTGTAACAGGTGTGCTTTAAGTTCTACTATATGGCTTACGGCATCAGCTACGGGTATCTTCACGACTGTCGGACACGCGTGCTCGAGGGCCGACACACGTTTGTTCATGGATTGACGTACGAGGAGGACAATCACAAGATTTCCCTGAAACGCAAGTCGGTCGTCGCATGGATCAAGAAATACGCCGACGAATACGGACAACCCCAACCTGACAAAGCCGAGATTCATCTTTCGGATGGTTTGACCATCGAAGAGCTGTGGGACGAGTACATCGAGGGCTTGCGTGAGAATGAGGAGAGCAAAAAAATCTCTCTCAGTTACTTCTACAAAGTATTTGCTGAAGATTGCAGCTCTTGGCTCAAGATTCCATCGGTGAACCGATTTTCTCAGTGCGATGTTTGCGCGTCCTTCAAGTTATTGAAGGAAGGCTTAACCAAATCTCAAAAAGGTGAATATTCTTGAATAGCTTTGTGATGTGTTTATATGCTTATGCAATTTGTTCACTGACCCGAATTTGTGTACCTTGCACAGCGCAATACAACGGGCCTCTCAACAAACATCTGGCAATCGCACGAGCGGAGCGCCAGAAGTTCTACAAACATGGTCGTAAAGCGAATATGACCAAGAGCATTGCCATGAACAAAACTTGGCATAAGTATGCCTCGGTGATCATCGATGGCATGACGCAGTGGACCACCCGACTGCCACACTTTCGACGTATCCCTAAACATCTGGACTCTAAGGACTTCCTTGACGTGCACAACATGGGGAGCATGATCGAGAACGTGGGCCGCTTCATGGATTTCAACTACGCCAACTTCAAGGACGATGCGAACTTCCTTGTCAACGTTTTGCACCGGGATATCCTCCGCATTCAAGAGCATCGACGCAACGGGGACGGGGAAAATTCATACCCGATGCCGGAAGTATTGTATGTACAGCTTGACAATGTGAGCACCAACAAGAGCAAGTTGATGTTGGCATACGCAGCTTGGCTAGTGCACACGGACGTCTTTCGCAAGGTGAAACTCAACTTTCTGTTGGTGGGACATACGCACGAGAACATTAACCAGATGTTTTCACGCTTCTCCGTGCGTCTACGACGCAAGCAAGTAAGGAGGCCGCATTACCGGTAATCTGAAAATGGGGGTTGGTAATACCGGGTAATTTACCGGTAATACTTTGCTTGGTATTACCAAAGTATTACCGCCTGCACAAAATAACCTAACTTTTGCCTCGGGACTCTAAACTTGATTTTTTTCGATTTCTATGGATACCTAATGATCATTAGAATTGTTGGGATGCGTGCTATAGCACATGCGACGCCATGCACGCACATTATAAAGCGACGCATTCTACAGAGAAGTGCAGACAGAAATGAATATTCACGAAAATATCTAACTTTTGCCTCGGGATTCTAAAATTGATTTTTTCGATTTCTATGGATACCTAATGATCATTAGAATTGTTGGGATGCGTGCTATAGCACATGCGATGGCCATGCACGCACATTATAAAGCGACGCATTTTACAGAGAAGTGCAGACAGAAATGAATATGCACGAAAATACCTAACTTTTGCCTCGTGCAACGTTTGCCTCGTGCAACGTTTGCCTCGTGTAACGTTTCGTTGTCATTGGAAGTAAGGGACATGCTGCCGCCTTCAGCTGAGGCTCCCGTGGCCATGATGTCGGCGAATGATTACGATGAAAACTTCGTTAGTGATTTTTCACCGCTATGCTCTCTACAGAGAATGTTCTCCGCCGATCTGCGGATCTGACATGCACGCAGGTGGTAAGATCCACGGTAATTGAGATCTTACCGGTAATTTATCATGGTAATACCGTATGACCATGGTAAATTACCGGTAATTTCTTAAGTATGGCAGGTAAGGCGGTTGGGAGGGTCGGTAATACCGGTAATTTACCTGGTAATTACCGTCCCGGTAATTTACCAAAATAATTACCCGGCCTCCTTACAAGCAAGCTTGGACGCTCGACGAGATGATAGAGGTCGCACAAGAATGCTTTACGGATGGTGTAATATGCGAGCACACCGAGAAGATCTTCGACTTCAGCTATTGGTTTGATGGTCACGTCTTCGATTGCCACAATATTTTGGCACAGCAGGCTTTCAAGTTCAAGAAGAACGAGCACGGCGAAGTGGGCATGCAGTACAAACAGTATTCCATTTCACCCAAATGGTCACCCGAGACTCCATTGCCAAAGCTTGCTTCTACACCCCCTGTCGCGGGGCCTGGATACATCAAGCCGATTCCTTTTACCGAAGAAGGCATCGAAAAGCTTGAGCATACCTTACAGGCGTTGAAGGACATTTTGGGCACAAAGCTCACGGAGGTGCACGAAAAGTTTTGGCGCGAGGATGTCATCGAGAAACAGCGCCACCTAACTGCTGGTGGAGAATGTCAAGCGCCCGCGATACCCTTCCAGCATCCCGAGAAAATCGCCATCGAGCGCAATGCCACCTTGGTTCGACTGATAGAGGCGCCCGCGTTGGCGATAGAAGCTGCCGGGGCTGCCGCCGTCCCCGCTATACCGGTGCGCATCCAACGCCGAATTGATCGAGCGCCGATAGAAGTGCACAACGGTAAACGGAAACACCAAGGTCGAGCCCAAAAGCGAGCAGAGCAGTACGTGGACAACGCCCAGTGGGAGGTCACCTACGGCCAGATGACAGTCGGCAGCTTTGCGGTGGCTCTCGCGGTGGAATCTGAAAACGACAAGTTCGCTTTCCGCGTACAACTGAGGCGAAGCGAATGGTCGGATCCGTTGTACTTGGTGAAGGTGGAGGCGCGCTATCCGTCAACTCAACAGCTGCAATATCGCTATTTCCAACCCAAAAAGCACACCGACACCAAGAAGAAGCACCTCGGCAAGCAGCTTGCGAGTCACCCAGGAGCTTTCGCAGCGCCACCGGGGCACCGACCGTCTACCGAGACTTTCGATAAGAATGAAATAGTGCTGGCATGGAATGTGGATGCGAATGACCCCGAACGGAGTATACCGAACGAGCAATACGCGCAGATAGTCGTCGCTTTGCTTGCACAACAATCCAAACGCACGCGCAAGGACCTAGGTGACTTGAATGAATCGGATGATTCCGATGAAGACGAAGCTTTTGATAATTGCGTAGCTGTAGCGGTAGCACCTGAAGTGGACGCGTAAAGCAAGACGGAAAAAAAACATGTAAATAATATGTGTATAACGTGTATATAGATTCCGAGTCAAAGGTTCTTTGTGTTTTCACTCCTCCTAGATTTCGAAAAAGTGCATTTGACCTCAATTTTGTACCATTAGATCTAATGCACAACCTGCACTTGCATGTTCTTGACTGTTAAAATGCGGCTTTTTAATCCTATCATGAGGTAAACAAGGCAATATCATTTTCACATGAGAATATCATTTTCATCGAACAGTGTGTTCCACCCACGACTCGCAGCGCCGCTGCTCACCCTTTGGCCGCTGATTCGCAACTGCAGATGAAGCAGCATAATAAGGCACAGCGCCGGGGAGAGCGCCGCACGCGCCACGCGCCTGATTCGGCGCGGAGCGGAGCAGCCTCCCCGCACCCTTCGTCCCTGGGTCCTCTGGACCTTGCGTGCACCCTATGCACCTTTCTACTGTACGCGCACCCTCGCCCCATCCCTCCCCACCCACCACTCGCAGCGCCGCTGCTCACTCTTTGGCCGCTGATTCGCAACCGCAGATGAAGCAGCATAAGGCACGGCGCCGGGGAGAGCGCCGCACGCGCCACGCGCCCGATTCGGCGCGGAGCGGAGCAGCCTCCCCGCACCCTTGGTCCCTGGGTCCTATGCTCCTTGCGTGCACGCTTTGCACCTATCTACCGTACGCGCACCCTCCGCCATCCCTCCCCACCCAC
>LGRX02009577.1:0-27879 GCA_001247695.2 Cymbomonas tetramitiformis | reverse complement strand
TATGAGAGAACAGGACCTCAGCCTTCAGCAACTGGTAGTCTACCACATACGTCATGAACACGGTGAGCATAGCATTGAACCCGTCCGTGTGCTCACTACGTTGCCGCGCGAGCTCATCCTCGCACTCCGTTTTTTCCTGGGTCGCGCGCATCATCGAGGCATCCACGACTTGCACCCAGTCACGAGGGTCGCCCACAGTGTCCTCCATTGTAACGCCAGCTGTCCCTTCCTTGGACACCTGAACAACCGGCTTCAACACTCCCTTGCGCCACAGCGCGTAGTGCTCCCGGAGGGTAAGCAGGTTTTGCTCAGATGTATCCTTGTGCCACGTACCATACAGCTCTTTCCAACTGGCACTGGCATCCAGGTGCCGGTTGCAAATGTCAATGATTTCCTTCAGGACGACCTCCGAGCAGGCCGCATCCAGCATCTGCACGGACCACTTCCAATCGACGGTGCATGCCTCCCCGTCTTCCACGGTGCCCTCTGCCGGGGGAGGGCGATCAGACAGATACGCCCACCATGGCAAGTCGCGCAGGTCATCAGGTGTCAGGTTTTTGGGCATAATAGGCAGAAAGCCTGCATCGTTGTGCCCGACTGGTTTCACGGTGTCGGGAGGCTTGATCCTATGGACATGATCCTCTAGTAGTTCTTCCTCGACTTGTTTAGATGCAGCGTCATCGCCGTGGGCAACCTCGGGCGGGCAGTCGGGGAACATCTGTGCGACAGCACGCAACACGAACACCGTGTGACTTCCTCAGCAACGATATGCCACCGGGAAGCGCACAACATGTAGTTGCATGCAAACGACAGGAGTATATACATGGCGAGCACGGCAAAGCTCCCGAGAACAATATGCCCCCCATAGGAAACCCTCCGTGCACCTGTGTGTTAACCGGTGTGGCTCGTAACATTACCGGATTGGAATTCTATATACGAGCTCGCACATACGCAAGCACCCCAAGACCCCTAGAGACAATAATGATGAGGTAGACCATTCATAGGAGGCAGACGCTTGCATATAATAAGCCGGACACTAGCCTTGCAAAAGGTCACCATCCGGTAGGCAAATGCATGTATGTGTAGGTGAACACGAAACGAAAACACTTCAAACGACGAGAAGCATACCACGCTGGCGACGGTATGTCCCCAGCGTGACCTCCGGCTTATATGAAGATCACCCTCTAAAAAAACAGGGACAAGAGCTCAAGAGGCTTGCATAACCGCCGCATCGTTGCGCGACCGGCCCGTTGGCGATCAGCGCACGCGCTACACGGTCCGCAGAGGCTTCAACACATTAAAAAATGCAACCCGGTGAACACGAAAAATGAAAGACTTCAAACGACGAGAAGCATACCACGCTGGCGACGGTATGTCCCCAGCGTGACCTCCGGCTTATATGAAGATCACCCTTAAAAAACAGGGACAAGAGGCTTGCATAACCGCCGCATCGTTGCGCGACCGGCCCGTTGGCGATCAGCGCACGCGCTACACGGTCCGCAGAGGCTTCAACACATTAAAAATGCAACCCGGTGAACACGAAAAATGAAAGACTTCAAACGACGAGAAGCATACCACGCTGGCGACGGTATGTCCCCAGCGTGACCTCCTGCTTATATGAAGATCACCCTTAAAAAAACAGGGACAAGAGGCTTGCATAACCGCCGCATCGTTGCGCGACCGGCCCGTTGGCGATCAGCGCACGCGCTACACGGTCCGCAGAGGCTTCAACACATTAAAAAAATGAAACCCGGTGAACACGAAAATGAAACACTTCAACCAACCGGAAGCAGGCCAAGCTGGCGACGGTATGTCCCCCAGCGTGACCTCCGGTAGGCAAATGCATGTGTGTGTCTAGCGCGTTATGCGTGATGCGATAGGAATACATACATGGACCGATTTGTTTACGGCAATGACGGCGCTATATTTAAATGTATACATTTGTCAAGTTCACATGTCGGCCCTATTGGAAATCACCCAGCCAGCTCAATGCGAGGCGGAAAGCCTTTGTCACCGAAGGTCTGGATCCTAGTGTTGTCAAACGTGCGCAGCAGATTCGCGGCTGTCGGACGCTTGGCCATGTCTACGCTGAAGCATTCCTTCAGGCGCTGCATGAGTGCATGCTTCATGAATCCATTCTGCGGTTTCGCTTGACTTAGGATATAGTCCCATTGGTGACGTTCGCCACCAGCCTGCGGGTGCTGGAAGAGCTGGACCAGGAGTCCACCCACAGACCACATGTCTCCTGGCCTGCTTGGGCCGTGATCCCGGTGCTCAGGAGCAAGATAACGGCGGTCCTCTCGACCGAGAGGACGCTCGTCATGCGCAGACTTCAGGTTTTCTCGATCGACGCAGCCAACTCCGAAGTCGATGACTCGCAGCGTGATGGGATATGGTGATTGCAGCGCTTCGGCAACGACCACGTTGTTACCCTTGACGTCGCCGTGCACGATACCCTTGGAGTGCAACTGCTCAAACGCCTTCAGCACCTCCTTGGCAAGTAGCAGCTTGACCTCCAAGGAGAGGTCACCCTCAGGCGGATCCCGCATGAATTCCCATAGCGTCCGGCCGCGATCGGGCATGACGAGCATCGGAACTGGCCCGACCCGAAGCGCTAGCCGAGTTTTGGTCTCCACACCCCATCGTGTACAGGGCACGACGTAAGTGGGTGCCGCTTGCGACGCCAGTTTTGTCATGACTAGCTCCTGCGCACACCGCTTGAACTCCTTGGGCGGCTGGGTGGGCGCTGCCTTCCTTTGGAGGTTTCCGTTGGTCTTGGGGTGCGGCTGTAGCTCCGAGGTTTTGCAAAACCTTTTGACCACGACCAGGTCCGTGCGGTCCAGTGTGCAACCTCGTGTGCCGGCGCCGTACGCGCCACTCACCGGTTCGGCATTTTGAGGCTCGATGATATTCTTCGGATCCACATTGGAACACCCCGCGCGCGTGGCGACGGCACGTAAAAACGGGATGCCGTCGAACAAGGTGCGAATTTGTTTTTCCAGATACTCCTGGAGACCCTCGTCATAATCCCGGTTGTCCGCAGTAGTGATTCCTTGCTGCTGGCGCCGAAGGAAACGATTTCTGCGCCGTTTGAATTTTTTCCCCCGCTAGGAAACAAACCGCAAACCCAGGGTTGTTGATTAACCTGGATCAGTGTACTGTGCGTATATACGGTGTGGGATATTGCGGCCACCCGATGCACACACGGCGGCAAACGGTGGCGCAAACCGAAACATGTTGGACAACGAAAAGAACCGGAACGATGGGAGCGATATGCCCCCTAAGCTAGCATGCCAGCCTAGGACTGGTCCGCTGTGTCACAGGTTAGGTGTCGGTTGCGGACACCATGGTATCAGCAACATCGGAGAGGTACGCTAGGCAAAACGGACGCACACCGCGGCCACCTTCCGCGCCCGGCCCGTTGGCGGGCCACCGACGAGGTACGAGTACGGCACGGCCACGGTTCAACTTAGAGCGGCGGGCCGCACCCGGACATCTTTGGACACACCCCGAACCGGACAGGAGGACTCCGGGGGACGATATGGACGAGGCACGCTCGCGCGAGGAAATAACCCGCAGCTTGCCGTGAGGTGAAACGCTTAAATTCCGCGGGTCCGTTGCGCGCACGGCCCGTGGGCGTGCAGCGCACGAGCAACACGGTACACGTCACGGGCGTGAGGTGAAACGCTAAAACGCCGCGGCTACGAGGCGCGCACGGCCCGTTGGCGAGCAGCGCACGAGCAACACGGCACGCGTCACAGGCAGCCGGTGGTGGAAGCCAAAATAAGAACCGGGGGTCGGCCTGCAAGATGGATGACCGCATACTCGTTCGTTGGGAATGAAGTGTGTATATTTAGGGGGGGGGCGGGGAAAACGCAGCAGGAAGCGGGAATGGCGGGTGCAATGCGTACCTTGCTGCCAGCCGCAGCCGCCGCGTCTTCAGCAGCGGGGGGGGCGGAGGCACCCCCTCCAGCTTCGGCTGCGGTCGCTGATGGAGCTTCCTAAGTAGGACGCAACAAACAACCGGAAGCACTTCATCATCCAGAAGACGACCGCTGGCGACGGTATGTCCCCAGCGTGACCTCCGGCTTATATGAAGATCACCCTTTAAAAAAACAGGGACAAGAGGCTTGCATAACCCGCCGCATCGTCGCGCGACCGGCCCGTTGGCGATCAGCGCACGTGCTACACGGTCCGCAGAGGCTTCAACACATGTAAAAACATGAAACCCGGTGAACACGAAAATGAAACACTTAAAACGACGAGAAGCATACCACGCTGGCGACGGTATGTCCCCAGCGTGACCTCCGGCTTATATGAAGATCACCCTTTAAAAAAACGGGGACAAGAGGCTTGCATAACCGCCGCATCGTTGCGCGACCGGCCCGTTGGCGATCAGCGCACGCGCTACACGGTCCGCAGAGGCTTCAACACATAAAAAATGAAACCCGGTGAACACGAAAATGAAACACTTCAACCAACCAGAAGCAGGCCACGCTGGCGACGGTATGTCCCCAGCGTGACCTCCGGCTTATATGAAGAACACCCATAAAAAAACAGGGACAAGAGGCTTGCATAACCGCCGCATCGTTGCGCGACCGGCCCGTTGGCGATCAGCGCACGCGCTACACGGTCCGCAGAGGCTTCAACACAGTAAAAAAAATGAAACCCGGTGAACACGAAAATGAAACACTTCAACCAACCAGAAGCAGGCCACGCTGGCGACGGTATGTCCCCAGCGTGACCGCCGGCTTATATGAAGAACACCCTTAAAAACTCAGGGACAAGAGGCTTGCATAACCGCCGCATCGTTGCGCGACCGGCCCGTTGGCGATCAGCGCACGCGCTACACGGTCCGCAGAGGCTTCAACACAGTAAAAAAATGAAACCCGGTGAACACGAAAATGAAACACTTCAACCAACCAGAAGCAGCCCACGCTGGCGACGGTATGTCCCCAGCGTGACCTCCGGCTTATATGAAGAACACCCTTAAAAAAACAGGGACAAGAGGCTTGCATAACCGCCGCATCGTTGCGCGACCGGCCCGTTGGCGATCAGCGCACGCGCTACACGGTCCGCAGAGGCTTCAACACGGTAAAAAAATGAAACCCGGTGAACACGAAAATGAAACACTTCAACCAACCAGAAGCAGGCCACGCTGGCGACGGTATGTCCCCAGCAGCCCTCCGGCTTATATGAAGAACACCCTTAAAAAAACAGGGACAAGAGGCTTGCATAACCGCCGCATCGTTGCGCGACCGGCCCGTTGGCGATCAGCGCACGCGCTACACGGTCCGCAGAGGCTTCAACACAGTAAAAAGATGTAGCCCGGTGAACACGAAAATGAAACACTTCAACCAACCAGAAGCAGGCCACGCTGGCGACGGTATGTCCCCAGCGTGACCTCCGGCTTATACGAAGAACACCCTTAAAAAACAGGGACAAGAGGCTTGCATAAATGCTCCGGTGCCGGCGTTTACCTTAGCGGGCCCAACTAACCCCGCGCCCGGATGTGCGCCACCGGGAGCCTGAACATCGCCCGCATCAGTTTACTCACACTTAAAATAAACGAAGATTCTGTTCCACAATCTGCACTTACCGCGTTAGTAGCAGTTCGCGGTTGCTTTCCAGCAGTCGCCAAGTTTGCGCTCCACTGGTCATCCATCTGTTATGAACGAACACCACGCAACCCCACCCTTTGGTTTGCAGTCTATAAACGTGTGGATAAAAATATACGTAACAGCGACCGTGCAACGATTTGGCACCTTACAAATTTTACAGACTCGGGTTTCTCTCGTAACAAATATATTATATATGCTGGTCTGCTCGGGCAGAACGTCAGCTCAGAAATGATTTCGCAAGCTACCTACGTCCAACTATCGTTCCATCCTACGTACGTAGCTAGATAGGTCTTAATAAGGTCTTCATGCGTTTGGTGTTCGCGGATGCACCTATATCTACCGTAGATGATCCTGTCGATCGTCGATGGGTATGGGCGTTGTCAGTGGCGACTGCATTTTGAAATGATTATCTCGCCAGGACACCCACATCACGGTGGCTGCGCTGGGTATTAACACTTTTCGAATGCATCGGCGAAACAGGCGTGTGTTCTGGCTCCAATATAATTCGCAGCAGCGTGATTATACCGCGATTAACAGATGCAGCCTTCCGTTAACACTCCTGAACTGTCCCATTAACACTCCCTCGCCAACGTTTAACACTTTCTTCACACCTCATTAACACTTTCCGCCTATAATATAGCCCATTATGAAATTTTTCGCGTATTAACACTTGATTAACACCCAGTTTCCACATTAACACTATTTAACACTCGATTAACATTTTTTAACACATCATTAACAGTTTTTAACAGAAATCCTTCCTAGTGTGCAAGCTATGGCGAAGCGCGACCTGGTCAATCAGCTCGCAGGTCGTCTGCCGGACCTCGGGTACACAATTGACGACAGAGGGCGCATCAAGCCCCGGCGGGAGGCAATGCCACCCGAGGATGGCGGACGCCCTGGTACAGCTGAAGCCCCCCGACACGCAGCCACCCGACCTGCTGCTGGTGAAGCGAGCGCCCCCTCCACCACTTGGGATAGCAGTCACGTGTCCGACCAACGCCTACTAGACTTGGCGCGCCAAGCACACAGCACGTCGGACATCTTGAAAGAGAGGCAGAGCATCCGTTCCGTCTTCACCTTAGAAGACTTGCAGATGCCAACGACGACGGCGGGGAAATGGCACAAAGAGCCAGAACGGAGGTCAGACGTGCTTCTCGCACGCATGCGCCGCCTTGGAGTGGCGCTCGATGCCAGGAACAGGGTGTGCGGTGTGCCGGCACCCTACGGGGAGACTGGATCGTCTGACGTCCTCCTCAGTTCGGATGAAGGGCAGGAGGTGGTGATGGAGGAACCGGACACCAGAAGCCGTACTGATCGGTGGCGTAGCGGCAACTTGGTAGGTGGCGCTGGGACAAACGGTAACCAGGTTAACCACGACATGAGGGACCTGTTGGCGGCGGATCTCAATTGCCCACTGCAGCAGCTGCCGGAGTGCACGCTGATGTCCGGCCTGATGGCATTTGGGGAAATGTTCTGCGGATCGGTGCCCTCCCCGGCTGAGAAGGAATACTGGGAGGAGGCGAAGGAGAACCAGGACATCGTTGTGGAAGATGTCGTAGAAGCTCTGGAAAAGACCCACCTTGTGGCGGACGAAGAAATGAATACGCCTACAGAGGATATGCTTGATCTACCAGACTTCTTGTTTGAGGTATGCAACCCGCCCTGCCCATACTGGCACCAAAATGTTTCCACTGTAACCCACTAACGATGCGTGAGCGTGCGTGGAGTAGTAATATGGCGGGGAGCGTTGGTGGTGTGACTGCCATTGTAAGCAGGAGTTGGCAGTGCTGGTGGATATGAATACCGAAGTCACTATCGCGACGGAGTCCGTGCAGGACATTGTGCTGGCCCTGCAGGCTGAGCCCGCCCCCGCGATCACGTTGTGTGTCACGGACGTGCCAAACCTAGCAGCAGGAAAGCAGTCGCAACCGCTGGTCACGCACGGGAAGGCGAGTCCGAACGGAGTGACCGTGCAGGAGGCCGTATGGTACTTCATGGATATGAAAAGGCGACAGAGGTGGACTGATGACCATTTCGACACCTTCCTGAAAGTCTTGAAGATGCTCCTGGGCGGCAATACTTGCAACCTGCCGGGATCGCTATGGCACATGAGACGGGCGCTCGGTGCGGAGAGCGTATGGGACTATGCGATACACGTGTGTCCCAAGTTCCACCGCAATTTCGCATGGCAAAACGGGGAGGGAAAGCCGGGGAAGAGGGTGCAAGCGGTATGCGGCGTGCCCACGAAGCGTGATGCGGATGGCGAGCCCACAGAGTGGTGCACGGAGGAGAGGTACGACGTTGTTAAAACGGCGCGCGGGGAGGAGTATCGTCCCAAGGAGTACTACTTATATTTCACCGTGAAGCGGCTGGTGCGGCGCTGGATGATGGACTACGACTTTGCTAAGCAGCGTGCGAGTCCCACGGCCAGAGCTCCCGAAAACGCTTGTGTCATGAGCAGTCCGCACGGGCTACGAGTAAACGCGCACCCTAGCGTCGGTGGCAGACTACTGCGTGAGACGCCGAGTGGGAACCAGGAGAAACCAAGGGTATTACGAACTGGTATGGGCATCGAATATGGAGAGGACGACGGGCAAGCAAAGAAGCATGACAAACAGTGCGACCCGTGCCGATGTTCTTACTCCTTGTAACGGACGAGTGCCGCGGCTGATTGTATACGAACGTTGCCGATGGGCGATGCCTGATGGGTGAAAGGACCGCAACTGACTAGCGCGTTGCCATCGCAGGAATTGGTCCACGCGGTTCGGCGCGATGCGAAGTGCGGACCTCCCTCCCAAGGTAGGTAGTGCGTCACGACGTGTGACAAAGCCCAACCCGCAGTCAACATCTACACGAGTGTGCGCGCACGGAGGTGTGACGCTCCAGCGCGGCTTGAAGAGATCATAGGCTATTGCGCTTGACTGCGTGTGCAATGGAGGGTATCCGCAGGAACGTGTGAAGATGAAGCACTGCGGTGTGATCTCGATTGCCCCTGGCCCACGTCAACACTGGAAGGACGTCGACGTGTTGCTAGAACCCATGATGGAAGAGCTGAAACAACTGAGTAAGGGCCATGCCGATGCTGACCAAACCCCTTTCAGGGTGTATGACGGGTACTTCCAGGTGTGGCATGAACAGCTCAGCGTGTTCCTGATGTTATGCTACTGCAATACGATTGCGCGTAACGACTTGGGGAAGTTCGCTCCCGTGGCGGCAAGGCGCAACGACTTCAAAAGCATCTGGGAGGCCACTAAGGGCCCTAACGGTAATGGTATGTACTGCTTGGGCTATGCGAACCCCATCTCGCAGACATACTTGGACGAAGGGGAGGTGTTGTATGCCAATGATCCGAGTGCGTGGTTAACGAAGGAGGACCACAAGGAACTGGTGAGGCTGACCGCGGAGGATGGTGTGGATCCGATGCGAACCGGCCGATATGCAGCCGGGCCGTTAGAGCAGCTGGAATACTTTGACCCCATCTACGGGTACGTGCTGCCGTTCATGCACATGATGTGTTACGGCGTCATCAAGAAGTTCCTGAAAATGCTGCGAAACAAGGTGAACAATTGCCCAAACACGTGCTATTTCTCACCCATGCAACTGAAGCAGTTGCAGGCCAACGGAAAGGGACTGACCGCGCCGCATGACATGCACCGGGAGTACCAGGACTTCGTGCAATACGCGGGTGAGCACCCGGATCTAACGACGGATACCGACACCCATCACCTTGCATGTGCCTTGTTTAGTAGGAACGGGCGTGGCAGATGCGCCAACCTTATACGCCCGGTCCGCGTGCAACCATGTTTGTGTGCACCGGCAGGGAATGGCCACACCTACTAACCGTAGGGATGAATGCTACTACAACCAGGTATATATGTATGCACTGTTGTTAGTTTGTTGGTGTCATTTCATACGCGGGGAGGATGAGCCGGTTCTTAACATCTGTAAAAAGCTCGCTGTTGCAGGGAACTACACCATGGAGGACATCCTGAACTTTATCTTGATTTTCAGTCCGATGGTGTTCATGGATGTTCTGAAGAACTTGAATCCGGAGTTGGACAAGGCTTGGTGGACTTTGCGGCGGGCGGTGCTCTACTTTATGAGAGGGCCTGCAATAGGATTGTGTGGGGACCTCCAGTCCCGTGCGGAGCCCCGGAAGGAGGCCGGGAAAGAGCTGTGGGCCTTTGCGGTGATTGTGGAACAGCAATGCCCCATGAACATGTTGACGTTGAATCTGCGCATGGCGGTCGTTCACTTGTGCAAGCAAGAGGAGGAAACCGGCGTGGTGAGCAGCACCAACGAGCTCTGGGTCGAGCGTCTCCTGGGCGACAGCAAGGGGGTGGTGCCAGCCCCGGTTGGAGGTAAGGCGATCGACACGTGCATAGCGAACGCGTATCTCACGAAAGAGGCGGTGGACGACATGGCGTGGAGCTACGAAGGGATCCGCTTCCTTCCGGACATGCTCACGGAGATGGCCATGGCCAAGGGCGGCGAATACCATGATTCTGGGACCACCCGGGCTGACGATTCATCCAAGGTGTGCCATCTCCTTGACACCGGCCACTATCTCGTCCGCGACGGTGTACCAACCGCTGCGTTGGCAAACGAGGAGGGGGGTCGTCTGCACCGGGAACTGGCGGTGGGGTGCGTCCGATCCCTTTATGGCGATCACGCAAGCCCTTCCCTGGATGCCATGGACGTCCTTCGATTCTCGCGCATGCGAAGAGGCGATGAGGACTTCACATCCCGGGTTTACACCCGGGCAAAAACGCGTATCTCCTTCAACGTGGCTTTGAGTACATGCGCGGCCGACGCTTTTGAGTACGGCACCGTGGAGGCTTACTACTTGATCTTCCTGAAGCGTTCCGCCGAGAACTCCGCCGCCAACGACACCGTGTGCCGCCTGGCTATGGTGACCGCCTACCCCACTGTTGAGGACCTTACCATGAACAGCCGGGGCGTGTATGTGTGCAACGAGGCAGAAAAACGTACCCTTCTCCTACCGGTAAGCCGTCTCGAAACCAAGGTCATTATCCATCGCCCACCTGGAAACCGCGTACCTCTACACGCGACTTACCTATGGCCGGGGATGAAAGCGGTACGTTGCAAGAAGCAATAGCGCAAGCTACTTCATCAGCTCCGCGCAGCAATCGAAGGAGGACACCGAACGCTTGCGCAGCTTCATCAGCTCCGTCCAGTTGCTCTGTGTAGATAGCGAATGCCTGCTTGCCACATGGAACGTATCTGTTCCAGTGGTACTTTTAGTAGCATCGGCAGTCCCTCTTAGCATGCCACGTGGATGTCGCGAACTTATGCACGAAGCGTCCACACCAAGCACAACCCTCTAGCCCTACTACTAGACAAGTCTTACTTATTGTCAGTGCCTATACAACACTAGCTCGGCTTTGCATATGTTTCCTTATATGACTGCACAGTTATCTTGCTACTGTAACTACACAAAATCTCAAAATTTTTGATATCTCTTTATCTCTTCTCACTACTTGTGCAAGCTCTTTTTCTCAACATGCTGGAAATGCTGGCTCACTCGTATCGCCCTCTGGGCACGCCTCTCTGCCCGTTGCTGTTCCTCGCGGTCAGCCTTGGATTCCGTTGCTACCTTTCTGGTGAAGAAGAAATACTGGTGTGAAGGCTCTTTTCACTCCACACTTCCCAGCTTACCAGTACGGATGAATCCGTCCCTGGCCTCACCTTTCAGTGCTTTGCTCTAAGTAGCAATCACTGCCAGCATAATTTCGTCCACGACTGGTGAGCAAGGTTCCATCTGTGACCCGGTCTTATATTGGCTCTCCCAGATGTCCAGCAGGGTTGCCTCTGCACTTAGTGTCTCTGGTCCACGCAGTAAGTCAGTAGAACGCCAGCATGAGTCAGGTGACCACAAAGAATGCTGTCGTGAAGATGCCCACTGACAGTCCTGTTTCGCTCCACGCCTTCAGGCGTACCAGTACGGATGAATCCGTCCCTGGCTTTACCGTCTGGTGCTTTGCTCCAGCAGGATGTCACTTCCCGAAATAGCCCAGTACATAATTCTCAACGCTGCAATCATGTTCGTAAAATTAGCAACTGGTTCTGCTGTGACCGCTGTCGCTGTACTTCGCAAGACTGGTGAACTTCGAGTGTCGCAACAGCCTGCTTCACTCAACCTCTTCCAAGGCTTACCAGTACGGATATATCCGTCCCTGGCATCACCATTCAGAGGTCTCGTTCTTCAGGACTGCTGTTGAACTCTCAGCATTACAGACGACATGTCTGTAATAAGGCACATTTTTGTTTTGAAAAAGACTGTTAATTACAGTTCTGACGCAGTCGCACAAGGAGAAGTCCACAAATGTATATCTTTACAAGCATAAGAATACTGTATCTCATTAATTATCTCATAACACTGCTGTTTTCGCGGTCTCAAGCGAGTCCTGGTTATTCTCGGAATCACTGTTACGAAGGCAAAACAAAAATGAGCGTCTGCTCACTCTCACTACGCCGCCCTACTTATTCTCGCTATCTCCAAACAAGTGTAACACCCATCCGTATTTCCGTATCTCGTCACTGTCATAACTCCTCGCGCGTATCGTACTGCGCGTGTCATACGTTCGTCACAGAGACTGCTACAGCAAGTGTCACAACCCGGCTGAGGTACACGATAAGCCGTGGTTTGTGACAGCTGTCGCGAACTTATGCACGAAGCGTCCACACCAAGCACAACCCTCTAGCCCTACTACTAGACAAGTCTTACTTATTGTCAGTGCCTATACAACACTAGCTCGGCTTTGCATATGTTTCCTTATATGACTGCACAGTTATCTTGCTACTGTAACTACACAAAATCTCAAAATTTTTGATATCTCTTTATCTCTTCTCACTACTTGTGCAAGCTCTTTTTCTCAACATCCCCCATCTGTAGCTGCCACTGGTAGCACAGACATCAGACAAGAGCTTGCTCAGCATCTTCTGTCGTCACGCCATCCATCGCGAACTTGCCCATGCTGAAGGTAAACATACCCACTCCAGAAGCTTCTCCTCCTCGCACATCCTGGCTCTTGTCAAAGGGTTGCGAAACACCATGACCCACATGCATCTTCTGCCAATAGGTCCATGCTCCAAATGCCCAATCACATGTAAACGTCCAGCGTGACACAGCTTACGAAAGTATTGTGCCCTGCTCTCTGTCATATCTGTCATGTAGTGCGATGGCACATGAATACAAGCCACCACTCGGCTGGCCAGTACTGCCAACGGCAACGCAATATCCAGCACTGCGAACCAGGGTGAAGTTACCACTGCGTCACACACCCCATACTTCTCCTTCCAGGCTCGATAATTGCCCGGTTGTAAAGCATTAAGGGCTTCGTGCCACTTCAACTGCGGATTCCAATCATTATTCATGACCTTCAGATGAGGCCACTCCAGTGACATAACCTTGCCAATGACACCTGTGCCAGCCCAAGGATCCCATACCTGTGTGATCTTCTCCCAAGTCACCTCGTGCGCCAAACGCCTGACCTCCTGAGGAACTGTCATCACCAACTCTAAGCCCCAATCCAGTTGACTGGCAATCTTCACCTGAGCTCTGCTCAGTTGTGTGACATCTCCTCTCTTCTGCACTTCCTCGGGGCTCATGGCCTGCACCGTGGACGTCTTGCGGAGACTTCTCGCGCGAGTGTGCTGCTCTGCACACTTCCTGCTCAAGATGGTACGATGGCCCTCATGCCAGAATCCTGGCATCAGTTCGGTGATCACTCTGCTGAGCTCCTCCTGGCTTCCCCAGGCCACTCTGTCAGGAAGATCCCCCATGCTCCCTTCTCTGCTGAGCATCTGCCGCGAGCTCAGCGCCTGCCATGGGTCTTCACGTCCTGGCCTCACTGCACGATGTGGACCCACGTCTGCAGGCAACAATACCACATCTGATCCCAGCTTCTCTCTCAACTGCAACTCCATGGCCGCCATCTTGTCAACGATTGACGCGCTCACCTCGGCGGCAGCTGCCACCACAGTCCCACCTAAGCACTTGGGACATTGCCAGTCCCCTTCAGGTACTCCATCCAGCGCCGGATTCAGACACCACGTGTGATAACCACGGTTACAGGTGTCACACAGCAACATGGCTGCCTCCCCATCTGTCCGCATACACACCTCACACGCGAGATGCTTGCTGGGAATGGCTGCACTGCAGTCGTACTGGTCTTTCACTTGTAAGTGACATGGCGCAATACTTTGCACTGTGCTCTTCTCCCGCAGCTTCGTGCTGTCCTCCAACACTACCACTCCATCTCTTTGCACCTTGACTATCTTCAGGATGGCTGACTTGGTGGCCACCTCCATGCCAGAGCGCGGTTGTTGTCGTATATATACGAAATCGCCTGCCTTGAACTGGTGCGGCTTCGGCTCGTAACTGCCACTCCTCCTGTGCTCGTACCGTAAAGTGTCGCGGTGCTGAGCGATCTCCAGGTTGCACCCTGCATGTACCATGAGCCTCTTCACGATGGCGGCTCGCTGTAACAGATCATCAGCCAGTGTCTTCTCCTCCTGCTTCCCAAAGTCCAACTCGGGTCGAGCACGAAGATCCGGTGGCACCGTGGCTTCCTGAGCGAACAGCAAGGTGAATGGCGCCACTCCAGTGGACTGCTGCCTAGCTGCGTTGTAGCTGAGTACGAGTGACCAGAGCATCTCATCCCACTCGAAGTCCAGGCCCTTGTCGAGGGCCATCTTCTTGAAGCAAAACTTGAGGGTACGTACCACCCGTTCAGTCAAGCCATTGCTCTCTGGGGAACTCGGTGAAGTCACTCTTCGGTCAATGAGACACTGCTCGCATAGAGCAGAGAACTCACCTTCAAACTCTGTGCCCCCATCCACCAAACATTCTGCAGGCGCCCCAAACACGGATAGGACATGATAGCGAAATGCGTTGGCGATGGTGGCGGCCTCCTTGTCGGGGATTGGAACGCACACGACGAATCGCGTGTAGTGCTCAATCATGACCAAGACGCGTTGGTTCCCAGCCTTCGTGATGCGTTTCGTGGGCCACGCTAAATCCAGGGACCAGCGATACATGAAGGACTTGATCTCCAGCGGCGTGAGATTCGCCTCCTCCCGTGCATAGTGCGTCTTCACCCTCTGGCAAGTCTGGCACTGAGTGACCACTGCTTGCACATCCTGTTTGATGCCTGCCCAGTAATGGCGTTGCCACAACAGGTTCAATGTCCGCCTGATGCCCCAATGGCCAGTCCTCTCATGGTACTCACGCACCAACTGAATCCTGTCACAGGGCTTGGGCACCAGCAGCTCCTTACCACTGACAGTGACCATGTATAACTCGCCCATGAGCTCGTCCCAACGGTGACGCGCTGCCCTCTTCCTTACCCTGTGATATTCCTCCTTGGGCACCTCCACTCTTCCTCCTGTCTTGATCCACGCGAGGCATAGCTCGTCCTCGTGTATATCGGGGTATCTTTCTCGGAATGACTCCTGGTTGGTTACGCTGGCTAGCATGGCAACCATTCTCGTAGTGTCGGGCAGCTTAGGCAGCCTCATCTCTTTCTCCTTTGTCACTGGTGCCCACTCTGGGGCTGAGCTCGTCTCTGCTGGCTTGCCTCCAGGTCTTGAAAAGGCCTGCTGGTGACGTGCCTCGTAGCCCGCGAGCTTCATGGAGGCCATCTTCCACTGCCTGCGGCGTGGAACTGCGTCGGCGGTGCCTAGCCCCTGCGTACCTTTCTGTCCTTGGCTGCACATGCGTTGCAGTCGCTCTTCCCAGTCCTGATGGCTGAGGCGTCGCGCGACTTGCTGGGTGTAGCCGCTGGAACTGGTGATCCACTCTGCTAGTTGGGCTCGCACCGGCTCAGCCGTGCCCTCGGAGACAGCAGCCACCTTGGTGGCTTTCACGATGGGGATGGCAACTAGCGTGCCATGTTCCTTCTCCTCACTCTCCTCACTCATCGGCAGTTTGGTCGTGCTGACCTCGGCAATCGCATACAATAGCTCCATTGCTCTTCGGTCCATAGCAAGGCCAAGCACTCCTGCCAATTCTCCGTCTTTCATGCCATGTGCCGCGCGCAGCTCACCTGCGCTGTACCCCATGGCCACTGCCTTCTCATCCAGGTTAACCTCTCTGGTCTCCCCCACCTCATCATCATCTCCCTTCCTCACCACTGTGCCTGCGCGAGGCGCGCGAAAAGCACGAGAGTTTTGTGTCGCCAAGATGGTTGGCAATACTCTCATAGGCTCCCCTACAACGTTGGCGGTGTAGTGAGGCTTCCTGTCTCCTGTGACGACCCTGCGTGGCTTCCAGCCTCGCTGCAGAATATCGCGCACGTATCTGTCTGGTGGTCTGTCCACCCGCTCCATCACCAGATTGAACTGCTGATTCTGGAACAGATTGCTCCAATATGCTCGTAGACGATGCGCGTATGATCCCGCGCGCGCCGCGTCAAAGGACACCGGCTGGCCCACCACGCTGTTGATGATGGGGAACACCTCCTTCCTGATCTTCGAGTTCTCCTTGTGTGACAGCGGAGAAACGTTTTCCAGCACATATGCTGGCGGTCTCTGAGGCTGCAGCTGTTGCAGCGTGGAGAGGACTCGCACTGCCTGGTAGAACAGTCTGCTGTGCCTGCCCTCCAGACCAGCCAGCTTGCCAGCTGGTGACAGGTCCTGGCATGGATATCCACACACCATGACCCACTGCTCTCCACTCAATGCCCCTGCATGTACAAGGTCAATGAGGCTGGTGTCTTCGATGTTGCTGGGCAGTTGCTCCAAGTGGGCTGCCTCGGCACGGAACAAGTCCGGATGACGGCGGCTGAGCGCCATGCACCTGGCCCTGGCTACCGTCTGGCTGGACTTCGAGATGTCCTGGTAGAGGTACTTGTTAACCTTAACTCCGCAGCGCAAGAGCATCTCTAGTCCAGCACACAGGCCCCCACACGGCTCATAGCAGACCACGCCCTCTTCTCTGGCTTCCCGGAAGAAGCTCTTGTCAATCACTCTCGTGTCGATCTTCTTCGGCACTTTGAGCTTACCACCCTCCATGGTCTCGTCGCCGTATATCGCTGGTGAGCCTCCGGAATGCATACCCCTGATCGGCCGTACCTGGCTGAGGGCATCCCAGGCGACTCGAGTCAACCTGCCCGAGCACCTGGCCACTTCCGGGTGGTCAGTGTCAAACATGACCCCCTTGTTACACTCCAGCTCTTCTTGGTAGTGTACATCAAACAGTCGATGGACTGCACTGGTCCCCAGCTGCTCCCTGACCATGTTCTCGCAGTAGTTGGCCACCTGAGCTTCTGGGCTTACTTCGGGGCCAAGTGGTGGCTCCCTGGTCACTTCCCAGCAAATGGCGTCTGTGAAGCAGCGCGTTGGCCTCTCGGCACGCCCCGCTTCCCTGGCTCGGTCCCCTTCACGGTCCAAACGGGCACCAGTCTCGTCTGCGGTGCTGGGCAGTGGATACCTGGATGGCACATCCGCGTTCTCATTCTTCGGACCTGGTCGGTACTGGACCGTGAACTCAAACTCCTGGAGGCTGATGGCCCAGCGTAGGTGTTGACCTTGTAGGTCACCCTTCTCCATGAGTGTTGTGAGCGGCGAATGGTCGGTGATCAGCGTGAAGTGGACCCCGTGCAGGTACTGTCGTAATGTGCGGATGGCCCACACCACTGCCAGCATCTCACCCTGGAAGCTCGCGTACTGTCTCTCGGTTTTCGACAGCGAGCGGCTGATGACCACACAGATGTGTTCTACGCCATTCTCGTCCTTCTGCCCCAGCACTGCGCCAATGCCATGGTTGCTCCAGTCTGTGTAGAGGAAGATGGGCTTGCTGTAATCAATGGGCTTCAAACATCTCCCCGAACACAGGGCATCCTTCAATGCTTGTAATGCCTGGTCCTGATCCTTCCCCCAAGCTCCCTTGACATCCAACACTTCCTTTCTGAGCAGGTCGTTCAATGGTCGTGCCATCTCTGAGTAGTTGGGTCCCATGGGTTCCCCCACCAGACCTTTGTAGTAGTTCATGAGTCCAAGGATGGAGCGTACTCCAGTTTTGTCCTCGGGCTTGGGCAGCTCTTGGATGGCCTTGCACTTGATGTCCTGCGCGCCAATGGTGTTATAGCCGATGCGGTAGCCCAAGAAGTCCACCGTGGCTGACCCGAAGGTTGACTTGCCCGAATGCAGACGTATCCCTGCATCCCCCAAAGTGCGAAGCACGGCTTCCACATCCTTGATGTGCTGCTCAGCGGTGTCTGAGTATATGCACCCGTCATCGACGTACGCCACCGTGCAGTGTTGCAGATGACGTAGCTCGTAGTCCATGATCCTGATGAAGGCTGCGGTTGCTCCAGCTGCTCCAAACGGCATGGATGTGTAGCGATAAAGCTGGTTGCCCCACCAGAACGCTGTCTTGTCCCTGTCCTCCTCAGTGGTCATGGGAATCTGGTGGAACGCCTTGGTCGCGTCCAGGGTAGTCTTGAACTTGGCCTTGGCCACGCGCTGGTAGAGCTCTTCTGGACGGTGTGGTAACGTATTATCCTTCAGCGACAACCGATTCGTAGATCGGAGGTCGACGCAGAATCTCGTCGAGGTCCACTGTCCAGTGTCGTGATCCTTCTTCCCCGCAACCACCACGTTGCTGGCGTGTCTGCAGTGCTGCGAAGCCGGCTCGATGAAGCCATATTCCAGCAGTTCCTTGCAGTGCAGGTCGATGATCTCCTGCTCTCCCGGGCTGTACTTCCTCGGTCGTTGGTAAGCTACCTTAGTCTCGTCCTTGAAAGGGATGGCGAAGGTCGCATGTGTCGCGCCCCCATGGTAGCCTTTGATGTCCTGCGGCTTGTTGGCGAAGCAGTAGCTGCACCTCCTTACCACGTTGCGCATCTCCTCCCAATTCTCCTCGGTGAACTCGGGATGTCCTCCAAAGGTGGCATTGAGCTCGGTGTCCAGCCACGCGGCCTCGTCCTTGGTGACCCTGGTTGTGCCCCCTGGCTGTAACGTGTCCAGCACCGTGTGCGGAAGCACCTCGTCCTGCTCTGCCACCATAGCCTCCCATCCGGTGTCCCATTGGCGCGAAGACCTCTGGTCTTCCCAGGCGGTCCTGGTAGATCTGATCGGCGAGCTCGAGCACGTGTCCATCGTCAGCACGCCCTGAGGCTCCCCAGGGGCCACG
Organism: Cymbomonas tetramitiformis; assembly: GCA_001247695.2. Classification (NCBI taxonomy): domain Eukaryota; kingdom Viridiplantae; phylum Chlorophyta; class Pyramimonadophyceae; order Pyramimonadales; family Pyramimonadaceae; genus Cymbomonas; species Cymbomonas tetramitiformis. The sequence continues at coordinate 9,096 of LGRX02009577.1, read as the reverse complement.
ACGGCCACCCAAGCAGCCACCGCTAGCAGCAGCAAAAGTTTTAAAATTCTGCCGGTACCCACTGGTTTAACTGGAGGGTGAAGGGTCAGTATGCAAGTCAACATCTTCCACCCCCCTTGCATACGGCCCAGGCCTCCTCCTGCAGACACGTAGACCACCAGCGCCAAGACTGATATCACATAGACACAGTGCGCCACTCGGTAGCAAGCGGCAGTGAACTGCAGGCGCTGCAGTCGAGCGGCAAAGCGCGGCTTCTGCATGCGCCGCGGAACAGCGGCCAGCGTAGCCGGCCCGGCGGCCAAGATCCGCTGGGCGACCGCCAGCGCGCGACCCACCTGAGTCTCCAGCGCGGCGAATGTGCCACCATCTTGAACTGAGCCGGAGCATGGCAACCCATGGTGGACAATGTGGGCGCCAACCGTCAAGACGCACCCCAGAGTGCCGACCATGTGTGTGAAGTGCATGGCGAGCATGACGAGGCAGAACCGTATCAACGGCACGTACCACAGCCCACGCCGAGCGTGATGGAGCCCAGCTACCTCAAGAGCGCCCTTGGTCAACAGCAGTAGGTGCCTGGCCAGTGCCAACAGCACTCGGAGAGGCGCCTGTTGATGTGCCCATGGCTCGAGTGGCGTTGCGCGCACGGCCCACAACGCGCGTGCCATGGCTCTGCGGGGCGCCTCAGCGTGGAATGCCCAGCAGGCGACGACCTCACCAAGAAACCTGAATACCTCCATAGCCATCCATACTGCCATCACTGCAAAATGAGGCAGCTGCGGCCAACGCAAGCGCACGAACACCCCCACGAGCAGGAAGCACACCTGAGTGCGCTTCGCCCGCCTATCATTGGCGGGCTGCGTGCCCGGCTTTTCGCCGGGGCTGCTTCTCAGTGACGGGCGTGCCGGGCTGCAGCCTGCCCGGTGCCCCCTTGAAAAGGCCCCAGGGCGCTCTCCCTTCTCCTTTCCTCCCAGATCTCATCATAACTTTGGCGTCTCTGAGGAGCACGCGACGCGCCCATGTCGGCATGCCGGCTGCGAGCCGTGTCCTGACGATGAGCGCCTTCCCTGGGGCTCGGAGATCTCCTCCTGCGCTGACCAACCCGTGGTGAACGCTGCTGTGCGGCACTCTCAGTTGGACTCTGCGGGCGCGCTGTAGGATGGCTTGAAGGTCGAGTGCCGACCTGCGCAACGAAGCCACTGGAACGCTCCGGGCTGCTGGGTGCTGTAGAGCTCGGGGTCGATGGCACGTATGAAACGGAGAAGTCCTGCTCTTGTGCAGCTGGAGGCACGGCTTCAGTCTGCTGCGTGCAGATGGAATGTGCCGGGGATCCCAGAATGTCGTTGATTGAATGGTGCTCAGGTCTCTGTGCCATGTTGCACTCCAAGCCCATGGTTGATATCCCGCCGAGAACTCGGCCAGCGTAGGGTGTCGGCGTGGTCGTGGCTTGCGTGCCACCACGACCATCAAGCCCCGGGCAGTCTGGCCCAAGCGTGCTCATTCCCGCTCCAATCCTCGCAGTTGCGCGGGCAGTACGAGGTCGCTCTTCATATTCTCTGATGATCGCCTGACGCGCCTGTATCGATTCCGAGAGAGCCGCCATGGTGAGGTGGTTTGCCGCGAGCTCGGCTTCCCCGTGCGCCAATCTGGCAGACAGCCCAACCAGTCTTTCACTGATGACCTCCACGCTGTCTTCATCCTCTGTCAGCGGCGACGGTGTTCTGGTGCGACCCGTGTGAGTGCTCACACCCTCAACAGCCGCGAGGTCGGAAGAGTATCCTGAGATGCTGCCGTCTCCCTCCTCACTTCCTGCATCCCCTCCCTCGATTGGGTCCAGGCACCTCATGAAGTCGTTTCGAAGACGCTCCTGCACCTCTGCCCGACGTGCCTCAGCTAGCAACGCCGGGCCCACCGAGGATGTGAACGCAGACAATGGTTCTCGGTGCATCACCGCCACCCTGTTCCAGGTCTCCCAGCTGCAGCAGTCGAACTTGCGCGTATCTGAGGAGAGGTACTCCAAGGTGAACGCCATGCTGCTGGGTCCCCGCTCACTGTAGTAGCGATTGTCCTCAAAGAGGTAATACACGGCCTTGGACCGGGCGTTGGCACGGGTCTTGAAAACCCGTAGGGTGCCCTGCCGTGGGCCATCGCTCAAATGGTCTCTGGCGATCCCCAAGAGCTGAGTGCGATCAACCAGATGCTCCATATGTTTCTGCAAGGTGCCGAGGAGTCCTCCCGTGCAGCCTTTCGACTGCCCACCCAGAGGCAGAAACTCTTCCCTTCGTCCCACTCCTGCGGAGGAAGCGTACCGGTGCAGGGTCTGGTTGCTGAGTTGCTGCGTGTGCACCCCCTTTCCTCGCTGCGCGAAGGGCTTCCCGAGCTGGAACTCGATCTTGCCCATGAAGCAACGGTACTGGATGAGGAAGACCGTCTGTCCGTGCAGCGCCATGAACTCCGAGATCTCTCCCAGGTCCAGCCAGTTGGCTTCTCCAGCTGTGTTCTCGCTGCGAGTGGGCGACTCCGGCTCGTAGGTGCCCTGGAACACTGCAGCGTGGTAATCCAACATGGCAGGGTCGAAGACGCCGTTGGGCCAGGTTTGATGCCGTAAACGAAGCGGTGCTGAAGATGGTGGCGGTGCGGAGCCAGATGGCCCTGCCTCATCCCCCCTGACCGTCTTCGACGTCCTGAGAGTCTTGGATGTGCGCACTGGAGGGTTTCTTCTGGCCCCATAAGTGTCCAGCGCGTCCTGTGCTTGCTCCTCTGTCTTGCATGCTCCGAGCATCACTCTCGGGTTGTCCCCCAGATGCAGGTACTCCACGGCGGCAGCGTTCGTGCTAAACACCTCGCCACTGCCTCCTTCCCCATCTGTCACCGGGTAGAACTTCCCCACCTTGTCCGCTGCGTCTGACAGCGTGAGCTGCGGGATCACTTTCACATCCACGCCCTCCACACCAGTCACCTCCACGTCGTACCTCACCTTCAGACGAGCTCGAAGGTCAACGATGTCCACTCGCTGTACATACTTTAGGTGCTGGTACTGCCAGCGCTGGTCCTTCTCATAGTAAAAAGGCAGCTGGAACTCGCCAGTCATCTTGCCCATGGGGTTCATGATGGTGACGCCTTCCATGGTGTGACGTACCATGCGCTCCATGAGATCCCATTGGGCGCGAGTGTGCTCGCTGAGTACGCAGAACTGGCGCGCCACTTTGTCCCACATGAGCTTGCCCGTCACGACTCCTGGGTACGTCTGATGGGTGTTGAGGACCTCCTGAACACTCGCCATCGTGTACCTTCCTGCCTCCCGATGGGCACCACAGTCAGGGAGTGGGACCTGGTCGTTGTCCTTCTTGCCGCTCGGCCTCGTGGTCCAGGTTTCTGAGGGTATCTTCGTCTCCTTGTCAACCTTCTGGTCCACCAACGTAAAGTCGGGCCACAGTAGCTCCGTCTCCAGGATGGTCTTGTATTCTCCACATCGCGGGAACTTGACCCGCACAAATCCTGCGTCCACACCACCTCCATCGCCCTCTTCGCAGAGTGTGCACAGACGAGCATAGCCCGTGCGGTCGATGTACAGGCGCTGCTGAGTCCAGCTGCTCTCCTTGTCTTGGTGGTCCCACGGGTTCACTGCCATGCCCTCCCATGGCTGTACGCTGGCCAGCTTGAAGGCAGCTTCGCTCTCGGCCTCCTGCGCCAGCGTGAGGTCTGGATAGCGAGGGTCTGACTGAGTTGTGGTCAGACTGGCTGGTGTGCGGGACACCCTCGCATCTGGCTCTTCAGCACTGGACCACTCACCTCTGGTCGCCACATTGGCTTCCCGCTGGCTGCGTGATGATGCTTGTAGCATGCCCAGCATCTGGTCTGTCAAGGACGTACCAGGCGGAGGAGGTTCGTACGTTGCGCTCTCGGCGTGTAAGCTGACCCGCCCAGTGAGCTCGACTTGCATCATTGAGCTGGGTTTCAAGAAGCCCGCCTCCACCATGGACTGGCAGCGCGCCTCGAGCCTCTCCCTCTCATCCGAGTTGAACCTTCTCAGCCTCATCTCCTCTAGCCATGACGCCAGGCTCTCCATCAGCTCGGGGTGGTTTCGCGAGAATGCACAAGGTGCAGGCGAACACCTTTCCCCTGCGAGGGCCAGACGGTCCTCTCCCCTCGTGTCCAGGGACACTGCTTCACGTGGTGGTAGCTCGCAATCATCAAAAGCGGGGGCAAGAGTGCGCGCTGTCGCGGCCTCAACGTCGAAGATCTCGGTCGCCAGGCACACTCTCGGGTCTTCATTCCGCTTGCTCCTTGCATCGACGGGCGGCGTCAACTCGATCAATGGCAACGTGACCTTCTCCTTCATACCCAGTGACACCGCGGCCTCAGAAGTAGCAATGCCTCTGTAGAGGTCGATGGTCAACTTGAGGGCGTTCTTCAGGGGTCCAGTGCCCACCAAGAAGTCCCACGTCGTGTCATTGGTGTAGGTGACGAAGGCGTGGAGCCGATGCAGAGTCATGTACGGCGTGCCCGCAGCGAGAACCACATCCACGTAGCAGTACTTCGTGAATTCCGCAGGGCTGCCATCACATCTCGCCACCCTGGCCCCTGTCTCTGCATCAAAGATGGTCAAGCCCAGCCTGTTGGCTGTCCTGATTGGGATAATGTTGCAGTTGGCCCCCGTGTCCAGGAGAAGCGCTTTGTACAACATAAGCAAGCCTCCAGAGGCCATCAGCGCCATCCCTTGTGCCAGAGACTCGTTCAGGAGCTTGCATACGGGCTGGACCTGCGCCATGGCAGTGAGCTGTTCCTCTGTAAGACCACTGAGCATCTTCTTCTTCAATAGCTCGTACGCCTTAGCGTCCATGGTCCCTGCGTGCAGCTCACCCCTCTCGCTGAAGTCTCTCACCCCGTAGCTCTCCTGGACGGTGGCCGCTGCAGCTGTTACACGCACCGTCGTCCTCCCCTTCCTGGGCTGCTCCACCATGTCCTCCGGCATCTCATCCAGAGGAATCTCTTCTTCGTCACTGTCGTCGCCCGACTCCATGCCCGGGCAGTCATCATCCTCGTCGCTGGTGTCCTGGCAGTCTGCTGCTGAGGCTGTCGGCACGGGGAGCTGGTCGTTCTCAGCCAGTTCCACCAAGGTCTCCACACCCCTTGGAGCTGATATGCGACCTTCTGCTACGAGTCCAGCAGCTAGCTTGCGGAAAGCTGCTCCCAGGCTCTTGATCACGGAGGCCATGAGCTGCACCTTCCTCTGCATCTCGTCCGCCGCAGGCGCCATGGGCACCTGTGCGTCTGCCTCGTACTCCTCGGGTGTCTTCACTGGGAAGCCCCTCATGCGCTGGGTACTTCCCAGGGCTACTGCTGGAGCCGCCGTGAGTTCAGACTCCACACTCTTGCACAGCGTCTCGGGGAGTGCCCCCAGACCCAAGGTGTTGAGGGCGCTCGAGAGCTCCTCTTCGCCCATCTCCTCGGCCATGGCTGTGAGTAACTCGGTTGGAGGGCCAGACGACACTCCTACCCCTGCGCTGCCATGGTGGTGCGCGCATGTGTCGACGGTGTGCGTCTCCCTCTCCGCGACGTGCGCTGCGACTGGTTCCCCGTCGGAGCCCTCATCCTCGGACAGCACCTGCGACTTCACGCTGCCCGCACGACTGGCCGTCTTCCTAGCAGCCACCATGCCCTGGTACTCTGCTTTCAGCGCCTCGGGATTGCCAGTGGTGCTCTTCTGCTTGTCCTCCGGTAGCTGTTTGGCTCTGTACTTGTCCTTCTCTTCGTTGGACAGCTGCTGCCAGTCCGTCACCAGGATGCCCCAGTCAGAGTTCTTGAAGCGGTTCTTCAGGTTATACATGCGCAGAGCGGCGTTCTCCGCGTCCCACCACTTGCTGGAACCAAGCCTGCTTTCGTGGAATCCAGCAGGCATCTTGACGTGTTTATAACCACTCCTGCACTGCTCGGGATCGGACTCATGCCAGCCCCCTCCAAAGCAGCGCAAGCACTTGGGCTTGTCGTTCGTACGCACGCCCTCTGCTGGCGGTGGCGTCTTGTTGTAGGAGGCCTTCTTAGCTCTTTCGGCCACATTCACCTCCTTCTTCATCTTCTTAGAAGGTGATGCATCTACCTTCTTGCTGTTCTCCGGTTCGCCTGACTGCGCCACCTCAGAGGACTCAATCTTCTTGATCGAGTTCTTTATGGCCTTGAGGTCAAGGCCATGCTGTCGCGCCTCCCAGGTGGAGTACTGGCAGCCACATCGTCTGGTGATCTCCTGGAGGAAGGTGAGGATCCAAGACTCTGCATCGCCCTTGAGCTTGTCTTGAACCTCGACGATGGCCTCCAGGTCCTTCCAGGTCACCCGATTGGGTGGCGGGAACTGTGCCCTCAGTTGCTCCTTCACCCGCGTCTGGAAGATCTTGATGCGCAGGTTGTCTACGCAGTCCTCGATGAAGGTACGCAGCTCTTCATCGCTCAACACCTTCCCAGTGTTGAGCTGCATTTCCCTGCGTTGGCACATCTTCATGTAGGTCAGCCCATCCTGCCCCACCTCTTGTGGCTTCTGTGTCAACAGATCCACTTTCTCTTGAGTCCCTTTCATCATGAACTTCTTGTCAAGGGCAGCGATGAAGCCCCTGAGCGCGTAGAAGTACTGGGTATCACGGGTGCCATCACGTCCCGTCAAGCCTTTCAGGGAGGTTCCATCAGTCAGATATTCGTCGGAAACCTCCCCTTGGGTGTCTTGGTTCGTCACCGGCCTCGCTATCACCCACGTGGCGCCAGTGTTCATCTCATTGAAAGGGGGCCTAGCGCATGGGATGGTACCCTCGAGTGGGCCATGCTCGCTAGTGTCCTTCAGGACTCGGTCCATGTTGGAGGTCACTACCCCCCCTCTTTCATAGTTCTCGCGCCACCAGCTGAGAGCTTGTGAGTTCTCTCCAGCCAGACACGCAGGGATCATGTCCCACAGGTATTCAAAGTCAGGGGGAGTCTCTCTCAGGGTCTTCATCTGAGCTTCGGTGAGGGTGCCAGCCCCGGACCTGAGCCTCTTCCTGACGTTGGCGTTGTGCTGCCGTACGAAATTCTCGCACATGTCGGCGAATTCCCTCAGGAACTTGGGCCGATCCTCTTCCTTGGTGCCCGTGTAGTTGGGCAGTGTACCAAGGTTGACACGAGCGTAGTCAGTATACTCCATGTCTTCTTCAAAGATTACTAATGGCTCCTGGGCTTGGGCTTGTAGTTGGACTGGTGCTTGTGCTTCAGGCTGTACTAGTGCTTGTGCCTCAGGCTGGCCACCGGCAGCCCCTTCCTCTCCCTCCAGCTCTGAGAAATGCTGGCTCACTCGTATCGCCCTCTGGGCACGCCTCTCTGCCCGTTGCTGTTCCTCGCGGTCAGCCTTGGATTCCGTTGCTACCTTTCTGGTGAAGAAGAAATACTGGTGTGAAGGCTCTTTTCACTCCACACTTCCCAGCTTACCAGTACGGATGAATCCGTCCCTGGCCTCACCTTTCAGTGCTTTGCTCTAAGTAGCAATCACTGCCAGCATAATCTCGTCCACGACTGGTGAGCAAGGTTCCATCTGTGACCCGGTCTTATATTGGCTCTCCCAGATGTCCAGCAGGGTTGCCTCTGCACTTAGTGTCTCTGGTCCACGCAGTAAGTCAGTAGAACGCCAGCATGAGTCAGGTGACCACAAAGAATGCTGTCGTGAAGATGCCCACTGACAGTCCTGTTTCGCTCCACGCCTTCAGGCGTACCAGTACGGATGAATCCGTCCCTGGCTTTACCGTCTGGTGCTTTGCTCCAGCAGGATGTCACTTCCCGAAATAGCCCAGTACATAATTCTCAACGCTGCAATCATGTTCGTAAAATTAGCAACTGGTTCTGCTGTGACCGCTGTCGCTGTACTTCGCAAGACTGGTGAACTTCGAGTGTCGCAACAGCCTGCTTCACTCAACCTCTTCCAAGGCTTACCAGTACGGATATATCCGTCCCTGGCATCACCATTCAGAGGTCTCGTTCTTCAGGACTGCTGTTGAACTCTCAGCATTACAGACGACATGTCTGTAATAAGGCACATTTTTGTTTTGAAAAAGACTGTTAATTACAGTTCTGACGCAGTCGCACAAGGAGAAGTCCACAAATGTATATCTTTACAAGCATAAGAATACTGTATCTCATTAATTATCTCATAACACTGCTGTTTTCGCGGTCTCAAGCGAGTCCTGGTTATTCTCGGAATCACTGTTACGAAGGCAAAACAAAAATGAGCGTCTGCTCACTCTCACTACGCCGCCCTACTTATTCTCGCTATCTCCAAACAAGTGTAACACCCATCCGTATTTCCGTATCTCGTCACTGTCATAACTCCTCGCGCGTATCGTACTGCGCGTGTCATACGTTCGTCACAGAGACTGCTACAGCAAGTGTCACAACCCGGCTGAGGTACACGATAAGCCGTGGTTTGTGACATGGAACAATCTGGAATTTCTGTTAATAGCTAGTGGTGCTAGTGTTAATATACATGCCACGTGGAACAATCTGGAATTTCTGTTAATATCTAGTGGTGCTAGTGTTAATAGTCATGCCACGTGGACGATCCGGTCAAATCTGTTAATTCATGACCGTTTACAGTCTGCCAAGTGTTAGTATCCGGCAAAACTGTTAATCCGAGTGCCACGTGTATGATTCCTATTAAAAGTGTTAATTTTCTGTTACGAATATTCCTTACATGTGTAACGATCTCGCGAGGGGGGCCTATTTCAACTCCCTCCGGCACCCCTCCGATTAAGTGTTAACATTCTGTTAAAATTGTGTTAATTTAACATTCTGTTAACATTCTGTTAACATTCTGTTAACATTCTGTTAACATTCTGTTAACATGAATTGTATAATTCCTTAACTTTTTCCCAAGCCAATCATTATTTACCACCGGGATTTATACCACCAATATTAACAGTTCCTACCCGTTAACACTTTTTAACACATAATTAACACTTTTTAACACTTTATTAACAGAAATCCTCAGTGGTGTGGTAGTCGATCGCGCTCCCTTCGGTGGCATATTCACCACACTCTGGTCCTAGCTGCTGTAGTCGATCGCGCTCTCTTCGGTGGCATATTCACCAC
>LGRX02009576.1:0-18200 GCA_001247695.2 Cymbomonas tetramitiformis | reverse complement strand
GAAACACCGGCGGACCTTCGGAGCGTCAGGGCGGGGGAGACCAGGTGGTGGTGGCAATGGGGTAACTGCCGCGGCAGCGGTGGTGGTGGGCCCATTCTCCAGCATGGCGAGTGCTGGACGGTTCGAGGAAGGGGTACGCCTGAAGAAGGGGGTGCGAGGTGAGGGGTTGGCGAAAGAGACAGTGCGGGGAGGACGATCTTGAGTGCGCCTCTGCGCCGCCTCCGTGTCAATGTCATTCTCCACCTCCTCAGCAACCTCCCGTATCTTCAACAGGGCGTTGTGGGTGCCTGGGATATCGTCATTGACAGCCTTCCTCTCCCACTCCTCTGGTTTGGAGACATCCAGGTGGATGGCTCTCAGGCGCCGCATCACCTTGGGTGCATACTTCAACCCTCGGCGGTACGTGGAGAGCATGGACAGGTTGGACATCTCCACGCAATTGGGGACTCTGCCAGCCAGGAAGTTGACGGAGGCCATGCGGGTCTCCAACCGCGAAAAATACTCCGCCGCGGTCTCGTTCGTCGCCTGCCTCAGTGCAATGGCCTCTCCGTGTGCATTCTCCAGGTAGGCCTGTGTTAGGGAGCACACCGCCAGATCGCTGAAGAACACGTCCAGCTCCACGTAGCGCCGGTGCCAAGCCTGGTCAGACCCGAAGGTCCCCGCCGCACGCTCCAAGAATTTCTTCTGCTGGTCCTGAAGAGTGTGCTCCTTAAAGCTCCAAAGGAGGCTCGACACGCTCGCCTGGTACGTTGATACAGATGGCGTACAGCTGGGAGTGGTCAGCGCCTCGATCACGACGGCCTCTTGGAATATCTTCCGCACCATGTTGGAGTAGTGCTCCAACTGCGTCAGGAGGCCATCCTTGTCGGCCGATTTAGTGTCGGACGCGGAGCGAGGGAATCTGGTCACACTCTTGATCAGCTTCAGCACCATCTCCTTGCTTTTGTGCTCCAGGCGGACCTCGTCCGAGGATGCTCGCAGATTAGTGCCCTGCGGCAGTCGGATGACGCCTGGTACAAAGGGGGTGGCGCTGGGAGAGAGTACGGGGTTCGCAGCAGCGGCAGAGTGAACGGGGTTTGCGGTGGCGGAGTGGGGGAAACGGGCTGAAGGTGGTGGTCCCGGGGCATGCGCGGGCGGGAGCGCAGGCGCGGGATTTGTGGGGACTGCAGTTGAAGTAGGCGGTAATGCAGGGGCTGATGGTGGAGCGGGGAGTGGAAGAGGTGTATGGAAGGGCATGGGAGTGGATGGTTGTGCGGCCACCACGCTCATGCTTCGGTACCAATCGGAGTTGCTGACTTCAGACCACGCGGCGAGCCCGTCCCGGTCGAAGTTCTGCATCTCAGACTCCCGCGCAGTGGCAGGAATCCACTCCCACACTGGCTGCCCCATGCTCGTAGACCGCACATTGGCTGCGGCTGGGTCCCCCATAGCCATATCCATGACCTCGCGGTCGACCATGAGGACCCAGGTCTCCACACGAGGGTTGGTAAGTGGTAGAGGTGCATGGTGTAAGCGGCCTCCCATGCGCGCATAGGCAGTCAACGGCGCTCCCAGCAGATGCATGATCCTGAACAGGATGGAGTCGCCCTGCACCCCAGCCCGGCGGCGTTCATCCCATGGTAGGGAGACGGTTGCCGCGCCTCGCACCCCCGCTGACTGGTGTACCCACAATGACCCACCGTCATGGGTGACGAAGAGAGCCCGAACCTCTGGGTACTGAGGGTAGGAGGGCTCTGGTCCTTGAGCGGGGTCGTCAGGGGGGTCTTGAGGTGGATCACTGGGGGGGCCTGGAGGCGAGTCCCTTGAACTGGGGTCTCTGAGCTCCGAGTCAGGGTTGCCACCGCCGTGCACTACCGTCTCCACCGACTGCCGCCGGCGAGCCACCATCATGTTGAGGGGGTTTGGCCGACCCTGAGTGGGAGGTTCGGCGGGAGCGGTTTCAGCGACAATCTGAGACACTGGGGGGGTTACGCTGTCAGCGGCGTCCGCCTCGAGAGGGTGGTCCGCCGTCAGGGCCCCCTGTGCGCTGCTCTGAGGGTCGCCTGGAGGGGAGGCTCCTGCAGAAGTCGTCGCGCCAGGCAGGGCGAGTCCTCTCGAGAGCACCGCGGAGATGTCCAGGGCCTGTATTGCCGCCAGGATTTCCCTGCGAATGTGCTCGCTCCGGCTGCTCGCGTCCGAGTCAGAACCGGACCTGTGGGCGGCCCTCCGCCTGCGCTCAGCCCGTGCCTGCGTGCTTCGGCTGCCTCTGGTCCCCGTGCTGGTGCGGCTGACGTCCGTGCCGGAGTCGGGGTCGGAGTGATCAGGTGCATGGCTTAGACCTGGAAGGTGCCTACCATGCGTCGCAGGGCCCGAGGATACTCTTCGGGAACGCCGACGCCGGCGGGTCTCTGAGGCTGCTGCCACCGCGGGGAGGTGGCGCACCAAGAGCTGGGTCCCGCCCGGGACGCTCTGCTGAGCTCCGCTGTCAGGGGGTGCCTGCAGAGGGTCTGGCAGGGCTGCGGCGCTGATGTTGATGAAGTGCTGCAGCGATGAGAGATCCGCACCAGGGTCATGAGGCGCCGAGGTAGCTGGTATCCGCTGATGGGGCTGCTGTGGTTGTTGTTGCGGTTGTGGCTGCAGCTGCTGCTGCTGTAACTGCTGCTGCTGGAACTGTTGTTGCTGTAGCTGCTGCTGCATTGGCTCCAGCGGCTGTTGCTGCTGTGGCCACTGTTGCTGGTACGCCTGCCACTGCTGCTGCTGTTGCAGATGCTGTTGATATGGCGTGGGGTACGAACCCATGGGGTGATGGGTCCCCAATGTAAATGGTACTGGGGACACTCCCCCAACAATGGGCGCTGTCTGGGGGAATACCCAGCTGGAGCCATTCCACACAGCTTGCGTAGGGGTGCCATCGGGTAGGGTATATGGGCGTGGTACAGCGGTATAGGGCATGGTGGTGCCCGGGAGAGGGAAGGGAAAAGTGGAAGCGAATGCAGTGGGGGATGGAAAGGTGAAGGGTGAAAATAATGGGGGGCGTAGCGACTCTGAATTGACTCCCATGTTGGAAAGCGGCTCTGAGGTGTGTTGCGACATGCTGACTGTAGAGCTGATTAAATCGAGAGCTGGGTGTGGCAAAAGCCACAGGTGAGCAGAGGATATAGTCTGCCCGCCTTTTATTTACTCTTCGATGTCGCTTTCTGGGGGCGAAGGAGGAGGACTAATGTCTGGCGATGGGGGAACGCCGTCGATTACAGCTATCGGAAATGCACCAGGAAGCGCGGGATAGATTGTTAAATCTTGGTCAGCCGGGTAAATGAAGAAGTAGTTCCCCTGGTGATGCCACTCGCGGTCGTAGTGTGCTGGTGGGATAGCCAGTGTGACTCTGTCCAGGCGTTCAGTCGCTGTCCTCCTCTTCGTCGTCAGAGGAAGAATAAATTTAAATAAATTCGAATAAATTCGAATAAATTCGAAATAATTCGAATAAATTCGGATAAAATCGAATAAATTCGAATAAATTCGGATAGAATCAAATAAATTCAAATAAATTCGGATAAATTCGGATAAATTCGGACAAATTTAATTAAATTCGAATAAAATCGAATACACTCGAAAAATTCGAATAAACTCGAACAAATTCGATAACTCAATAAACGAACAAATTCGGATAAATTCGAAACAATCGAATAAATTCGATAAATTGAATAAATTCGGATAAAATCAAATAAATTCGGATAAATTGATAAATTTAAATAAATCGAATAAATTCCAATAAATTCCAATAAACTCGAATAAATTCGGATAAATTCGAACAAATTCGGATAAATTCGAATAAATTTGAATAAATCCGAACAAATTCGGATAATTGCGAAATAATTCGAATAAATTCAGATAAATTCGAATAAATTGGGATAAAATCGAATAAAATCGAATAAATTCGGATAAAATCAAATAAATTCAAATAAATTCGGATAAATTCGGATAAATTCGATAAATTAGAATAACTTCGGATTATTAGAATTAATTCGAATATATTCGTATTAATCAGAATTAATTCGAATATATCCGTATTAATCAGAATTAATTCGAATATATTCGTATTAATTAGAATTAATTCGAATATATTCGTATTAAATCGAATAACATGTTGAAATAATAATAATGATAATAAAAATCACTTCGAATAAATTTTGAATGAATTCCGAATAATTCGAATAAATTTGAATTAATTCCGAATAATTCGAATAAATTTGAATAAATTCCGAATCATTCGAATAAATTCAGATTATTTCGACCAAATTCGGAAAATTGCAATAATTTCGAATACATTCGAATCAATTGGAAAAAATTCGAATGAATTCGAATGAATTGGAATAAATTCGAATGAATTGGAATGAATTGGAATATATTCGAATGAATTGGAATAAATTCGAATAAATTCGGATTAATTGGAATAAATTCGATTAAATTCCATTTCAAATGTAGCCATGCCCGGGGAAATGCCAATGACGGATGCCTTTGATACACATTGACATGTTCAACCATGAGTGTGTATAGGAAGTGTTGGTGTATTTTGAATGAATATGATGAATCAAGTGATGCTAGATGCCATATATAGCTATTGCTTGTGAGCAAGAGCCGAGGAAACAGTTGAGGTGTGGGCAGCAAGGAAGTCGGTTGCGCACCACGGTCTGAGGCGGGCATTGCACGTGCGGACGGCTGCAGAGCAAGCTGGGTGACTTGTGTAGATCAAGGCTTGGTATCAGTTGGTACTGATATTCTGATATTCTGATATATTGATAGTATCAGAATATTAGAATCAATTGATAGTGAAAAGTACACAATCAGAATATTGGAATTGATTGATACTCTTGGAGGATAATCAGAATTGATTGATACCCCAAGGAGCTAATCAGAATTGATTGATACCCCACGGGGCTAATCAGAATTGATTGATACCCCAAGGGGTAAAATCAGAATTGATTGATGACATCATCAAATTCGGAATTCGATAGTATCAGAATCGCGCGATGATTCCAACGGTCCAACCTGCTCGTATCAATCCATCACGAAACCTATAGAGAATAGCGATTGGTTGCCGTTTTCACGAGTTTTCAAATTTGAGGAAGGGGCACACCCATATTTGAAGACTTGATCTTCGGACTTAAATTTGCACTCCATTTATTGGTATATTATGGCAGATTGTGAGATTGATTTCCTCGAATGCGCAATCCCTTCCTTGAATCCATGACGGGTATATTAAACGCCGCATGGGCCCCCCGTCGGAGACGGGAGGGTACCAGCATTTAAATGGTCGAAAACGAGAATCGCTCATTTCCAAGGCTTAGTATCAGTTGGTACCTGCACTATCGATAGTCGAAGGCTTGCAAACTGACCTTACTGTACCCGCGCTGCGTTGTCGTCGACGGTGTTACGTCAAGCTGTGTCAATCAACCATCGATGGGTGGAAAACGCGGACGTGGGAAGCAGCCGAACAAGGTGAAACTGGTCGCCCAGGGTAAGGGGCCGATCAAACGCACCCAGCAAACACCTTTCGACCCAGCGGGCAGTGATGATATTGTTTATGGTGTGCGAGAGATCAAGGCAGAGCGCGTGGCAAAGGGAGGCAACGCACAGTGGCTTATAGGTTGGGAGAATTTTGAAGACCCAAAATATGATACTTGGGAACCTTTAGAAAATCTCGCCGGCCATGAAACCACCATCAGCGACTTTCGCAAGAGAGCTAAAGATCAGCAGGAAGAGAATGAAGCTACAGCGGCTGAGAGAAGACAAGAAAGAGCGGCAGCTCTGGGTGCGTTCCATCTCCGGTTGCTTTATGCGCTTGTGTAGTTCGACTTCCGCCCTTCTTGCGTGGGGCATGGTTTGTCCGTCTTCTCAAGACAGTTCGTCCGCTGTTACTAAGATTATGCACGGCACGTTTCCCCCACGCACACGTTACGCTTGCGTGTTGATCGGTACGTATGCGTGTTCCCTTTCGCAGAGCTCCAAATGGAGGGAGAAGATTATGAATTCAAGGAGGCAACTGGTGGCAAACGGCGATCGGCCGTTTGGCAGTTCTACAAAGTCAGCTTCGACGACTCTGGAAAAGTCGAGAACACAAAGTGCAAGTTGTGCTGTGACGCCGTGGCGGTCAAATACCCTGGCAATACCACGAATATGCGCTTCCACCTTTCTTCAGTTCACAAGAACGAGTACTGCAAGATGATTGATACCTCAGCTTCGGTTTCGGACGAATCCGCAGACGGAGATTCTAAGGTATTGCCTATTGACTTGCTAGTTACACGTTTATCGCGTGGTGCGTGAGTATCTATGCATATTGATTGTGCACTGTTCTGCATATCTGCGCACCAGGCGAAGAAGGGAACGCTGGAGGCCATCCTGCCGCAAATCACGGCTTCCCAAAGGGACGAGCTACACAAGCGCATCACGCTCTGGATAGTTCGGAATCGATGACCCTTGTCTCTCCCTGAGCACGACTCCGAATTTCGCGGTATCTTTGACCTCATATTTGCTGGTGGGTACACACCACCCACGTACAAGTTGGTGATGCAGAATATGTTGGACCTGTCCGTCGAAGGCAAACGCAAGGTGACTGCTGCCATGGACGACTTGCGGCAGGAAGGCATCTTGCCTAGCATTGCTGGGGATATTTGGTCCGAAGGGGGGATCGCTATATTTGGCGTTCTTGCGTATTGGATCAACGCTGACTTTGAGCTTCGCGAACGCTTGGTTTCGGCTATTCCCTTTTCATCGGTGCGTCACACCAGCGATGAGATTCAACTCGCCACCAAGAAGGCGTGTTCCGATATGCACATCGGACACTTCCGCGAGGACGTGGCACCTGGTGATGGCGTGGACACTATCCATGAGAGCGTACAAAATTCGGTGTCCGACAATGCGAGCAACATCATCTCTGGTTGGGAGTGTTTCGATGGTTGGGAGTGCAACGACCACACGCTTGCCCTCATCGTGCATGCTTATCTGAAGCAGTCTGAGGTGGCGACGGTGTTCAAGAAGTTGAGGGGCATGACGACTCACTTCAACCACTCCGTCATAGGTGCCAAGCTGCTTAACGACTGCCAGAAGCGCAATTCACTGTCAGTTACGAAACCGCCACAAGACAACGACACGCGTACGGGGTGGGGTGGTGCCTGTAGGCAAGCTACGTGGTATATGAAGTATCAGGTGAGGGCTTTGCTTTCGCATCAACCCTCCTCGCTTGTTGATTGAGCGTTATCTTGCATGCCGACCGAACGTAGTACCCTATCGTGTGACTCCCCCGCGCACAGTGAACGTGCGGTGAGTAGATAAACTAACGTACGTGGGTGGCATTTGTGGCAGGTCGTCATACAATTGTATGACGTTGAAAACCCTGTGAATGCCTCCACAGCGATGCCAAACCCTGATGGGAGTGTATACAGGGATCACCGCCTTGACCTACTGGAATGGGACATTGTGAAGGAGAGCGCCTACTTCCTCACCTACGTGAAGAATGCCACCGATCTTCTTCAAGGTACTCTATATCCAACGGCGAGTCTCATCCTTCCAATATTGGGGAAGGTGGCCTACTATGCCGAGGCCACCACCCCCTTGAAGTTTGAGAAAAAGCCGGTCACAATCACGAACGAGTCGGTGGTACATGCTCGGAAATCGTTTTTGAGTGACTTTGCCACGAGATACTTCAACGGCCTACGAGACTGTAAACTGGAAGATTGGTGTGTCGCCACCTTCCTAGATCCGCGTTACAAGGACTTCACATTCCTCTCCGTCAATCGTTGGATGCGAGGTGCGTTCGCGTTAGGTCTTGGGTCCTCTTTGGAGTCTTCTGTTCGTGTGGTGCCCGCAGTGATGTATGTGTGAGCGCTGCCTTGCCGATCCTTGCGACTCCGGTTTTTGTTGAATGTTGGCGATGTGTTTGAATTGTTGTAGGCCAACTTACAGTGGAGAAAGCTGTGGAGTGGGCTCGCAAGTGTTGGGAGACAAATTGGCAACCTGTGGAGTCCACTTCTGCTCCCGTTAGTGAGCCGGCCCTGGCAATCAAGAAAAGAAAAGGTAATGCCAAAGCAGTTGTCACAGTGGCTTCTTTCCTGGCAGATTCGGATGATGAGGATGCTCCTGTGGAAGTTGAGGCTCCTAGTGGCGGGGACTCTCGTGATGTGCCGAAAGAAGACGAGTTCAGTAAGTATTTAGGATTGCCTCGTGTGGGGGCGGAGGTTGACTTACTTGTTTGGTGGAAGGAACATCAAAAAGAGTTCCCTATCATGGCCAAGTGGGCCAGACAGTTTCTCGCTACACCTGCTTCCACCGCGGGTGTAGAGCGTGCTTTTTCTGCTGTAGGTCATATGCATGGGGACTTGCGCAAGTGCACAAGTGAAAGCACAATAGAACACTCCCTAATGGCTGGCATGAACACTGTGTAAATTGTAATATCATATGCATTTTTATTTGTGTAAATAGGTAGGTAGGTTCACTTGCTAGTGTTAGGATTGATGGATATCGTAGCCTTGCTCTATAGCTCTAAAGGTATATCGAAATGTGCCTATCTGGTGGCAGCCTAATATCACAATTGATTGATCTTAGTTGTAGATTATTAGAATTGATTGATATTGTATGGCTAGTATCAGAATTGATTGATACGTTGGGCTTGATATTAGAATTGATTGATACTTTGGGCTTGATATCAGAATTGATTGATACTCATAACCTAATATCAAAATTGATTGATATAACTAGCATGATATTAGAATTGATTGATCCTTAAAATTCACTATTACAATTGATTGATCAATTAACCTAAATAATCAAAAACTATCGATAGTGCTAGTACCAACTGATACCAAGCCTTGGTGTAGATGTAGGACTTGGCATGGCTGCATTTGAAATCAAGCACGGCCCAGCTCTGCAAGGAACAACTTAGAGTATCCAGCACTTTTACACATGTCGTGTGATGACGGATGCCTTTGATATACATTGTCATGTTCAACCATGAGTGTGTATAGGATGTGTTGGTGTATTTTGAATGAACATGATGCATCAAGTGATGCTAGATGCCATATAGCTATTGCTTGCGAGCAAGAGCCGAAAAAACAGTTGAGGTGTGGGCCGCAAGGAAGTCGGTTGCGCACCACGGTCTGAGGCGGTCATTGCATGTGCTGACGGCTGCAGAGCAGGCTGGGTGACTTGTGCAGATGTAAGACTTGGCATGGCTGCATTTGAAATTGAATTTAATCAAATTTCTTCCAATTAATCCGAATGTATTCGAATTTATTCCAATTCATTCGAATTTATTCGAATTTATTCCAATTAATTCGAATGTATTCGAAATTATTGCAATTATTCCGAATTTAGTCGAAATAATCTGAATTTATTCGAAGTTATTCGAATGATTCGAAATTTATTCAAATTTATTCGAATTATTCGGAATTTATTCAAATTTATTCGAATTATTCGGAATTTATTCAATCGATTTTATCATCATTATTCATATCGAATTGATTTTATCATTATTATTATTATTATTATTTCAACATGTTATTCCAATTAAACCGAATATATTCGAATTAATTCGAATTAATCCGAATTTGACCGAATTTATTGCAAATAATCCGAATTTATTCTAATTTATCGAATTTATCCGAATTTATTCTAATTTATCGAATTTATCCGAATTTATTCTAATTTATCGAATTTATCCGAATTTATCGGAATTTATTTGAATTTATTTGATTTTATGCGAATTTATTCGATTTCATCCGAATTTATTCGATTTCATCCGAATTTATTCGAATATATTCGATTTTATCAGAATTGATTCGAATTTATTCCAACTTATCCGAATTTATTCGAATTTATCCGAATTTATTCGAATTTATCTGATTTTATCCGAATTAATTCGAATTTGTCCGAATTTATTCGAATTTGTTCGAATTTAATCGAATTTCTTCGCATTTATTTGAATTTATTCGCGGGAAATCTGCGGGGTGGGTGCGTGGGAAGAAAACTTGGTACAGGTATGACGATGACATATTTCCCGCGCGCGCGGGAAATCTGAGGTATTAATTTTTTTTAAATGTTTGCCTAATTATCAAAAATGCTATGAACATTGCTAGCAATCAAGGTAGGGTACGTTTCAATGTAGTGTTATTATTAGTTTCATCAAAATACTAAGCAAAGGAATCTGAAAAATAGTTTAGTCAAGAATATCACTGAGTATGACAAGTATATGATTGAGTCAAGCAGTTTGGACATTTGAGGTAAGTAATGACTAAAATTTATATACAATGTCGTAGCATTCTTTAAGGCTAGGAAGTGGTAACTAAGGTTAACTTTGTTTAGGATATATACTGGTGAGCTAATGTACGCATGTGTTTTGGTCAGGCAGTTCATACTAGATGTTGATCTATTTCTAGGTTGAGAAAAGTAATGTGCAGTGTTGAATCATGATTCCATCAATGAAATGGATTACATTTGAAATTTGTGTTTAGCCACCTCTTGTGTTCTGCCACAATACCTTGATACGGACCTGCCTTAATGAGATCCTTGATTGCTTCGGGAATCGACTCTGGTGAAATGCGATACTTGTGAAAGTGGGTTTTAAGTGTGGTGATAGCTAGTTTGCGAACTCTGATTTCTTCCACTGCCAAGGCCTTGATGTAGTCTGAAGGGACAATCGCGTGACATCCAGTGGCTGGTGTACGAGTGGGCCTTCCATCTTCATGCTTTTGTCCGTCTCCTCTGAAAAAAGGCAGAGCATTGTTCTGAATGTTCTCTGCAAAATGATGGCCGGTGAGTAAGTAATTTGGGATCTGTGAGGGGTGAATATGTGTCAAGTCATTGTCATACCAGAAGATGGCATAATGCTGTCCCGTGCCTAAAATTGTGGCGCTAGGTGTTTTCTTGAACTGCTCTGCGGTGGGCTTGTGATAACTGGCACGAAGGGCTCGTTTTTGCAGGATGGGGGTGAGCTTGTTAAAGTTCACAATGATGCCCAATGTCGGAATCTGAGATATGGCACCTGAAAAGCAAATGAGCGTTATGTTAAGTTAAAGCTTTGATTAGCTAAAAAGGAAGTGATAGGAATATTGGACAAGAGATATTTACCGTGTTTATTGAAAACTCGAACAATTTGGTATTCAAAACCAATCGGTTTTGGATGTTTTGCCGGATTGGTGATGTCGTCCGGGTGCTGCTCTTGTAGAAGAATTTGTTCTCTAGGATCATGGAATCTGCATAGCATACAAAGTCTTTAGTAAAGTTGCACATTCATTCAATTCCATCCTAGCACTAGTCCTAGCTTGCAATCAAATTGCCTTCAAGTTCAATCCCTTTCCTTTGCTCAAGGTCATCTCCTCTTACCCTGCATTGCATTCGCTGTCTACTAGCATCTATCGTTCCCTTTAAAGCTTCGTTCTATTTTTGCACATTTTTGCCCCTCCCAAAGCTCTTGATTCACAAACCCAGCTCTAGCTCTTACCCAGTAACTATTTTCCAACCTCTAACCAAGCTCATGTCTAGGAAAGGAATAGGAAACGGAAACTTGAATGAGAAAATAGGCAATACCTCCATGGTCCGATGCCGATGTCCTCTTTTAGAAGTAGAGATAAGGTCTTGGGCGCTTTATTTGACACTTCGGGTGCTGGCACGCTTTCGGGAGCCTCTTTGCGTTTCTTGTTTCTCTCTCGTGCATTGGCTTCTTTTTTCATGGGACGACAAAATATATGCCGGTATGGATATTTTTCGTGATATGGAAGCTCCAGTTTCTGTGCAACAAAAAGCCAGAATAAGTCGTTTGTTAAGCAATTGGCTTTCATCATCCATGCCACATAGGTTGCTGAAAGAAAGTTGTCAAGTTAAAAAGTACGAAAATCTCAGTTAGAAGAGTTTAGGAGCAGTGAGTTCACCTCATCATCAATGGGCATCGCTTTTCCGAGAAGAGTTCTGTCGATGTTTATGGTATTACCTCCAGATGAGGTATTTGATGTGATGCGCCCATTTACCAAAGACAATGTATATTTTTGACGGTACCATCCATTCAGACTCGATGAAGATGCTGCATAAGGTTTATTAAAACCCTCTGGAGCGTATGGATGCCCTTTGGATACAGCATAGCTTGCGATTGCCAGCTCTGTGAGAGGCAAGATCCGGTAGGAGGCTAATCCAAGGAGACGATGCGAAAGAGTGGCGACGGGTGTAGCCATGCGAGTCAGATCCCTGGTTTGTGACACTGCATTGACGGTGGCATTCAGGCACTCCACAATATATCGAGGACCAAGACCTGCATATATTAAGTTTGTTAGGTGCTCATGGTTTGTAGTTATTAAAACAAGAATGGTACAACAATTGGAATTGGAAGAAAGTGTCACCTGGAAACGCTAATTCATTAACGCTGTCGGTACCAAACAACTCCAATAATGTAGTACCTTCAAAATAGTCGTCGAAAGCGTAGTGATGCTCATCAGATGGTTCTTGCACAAATCCACATAACATAGTTGCATGCTCCATTGGGCTAGTAAACGGGTCCAGCCTGGATTTCCAAACATTTAATAGACTGCATTTTTTCTCGTCTCTTTTGGTGTCCCAGATAGGGAGATTGTCCACCGTGTCCCAGTGAAGTACCTATAGAGCACACACAGGGCAGTTTAAGTCCACAAATTCAGTGAGCAAGGGGTAATATTTCACAATTTCAAGCTGGGTGATGCATGCTTAGTTTATCATAGTTGGGTATGATCGTCAATCATTTCAACATGGATTGTAACGTGTCCTCACCAAGGTTCAGGGACCATGGCAATGATTTGATCGGGTGGAATTAAGCTATTAAGCTTTGTTTGTATTCAAAGTTGGGCTAAGAATGTGGTTGTCTCACAATACGGTGTTTTGAGTTTGTAAGTGATCCATTGCATGGATTAGGTTGTTTTGAGATTCCAATTTCGAGGCATACCTGGAGAGGCCTTTCTGCCCAGGTTTGTTTGTCCACAGTCAAGTACTTTTTAACGACGTCGGATTTTTCCTCATCGTGGAAATTGAAGTTTCTTACATCAATACGAACTGTAGCAGCATCATTGCCCCTTGTGCTCGTAAAACATATGAAACCACTCCCATCGCTTAGAGTTATAGACCATACAGCCCGTGGCTTATATTGATAGCCGTCATCTGCGCCAACAACCAACATTATTTAGTACACTTTGCGCCAACAACCAACATTATTTAGTACACTTCAATATATGAAGAAAAAAATGAATACAAGTTGCAAAGCTTCTAAACACTTGCATTGCTTACCGGCAGTATAGTCTGTGTGCGCTTTATCATTGTAGAAAGGATAGGTTTCTGTCAGTGCCTTTCCAACATTGTCGTTGAAGGCTATCTGACCAGAGGTACCCAACCCAATCAGTAAGAACTTGCAATCAAGGGAGACCATATTATTACTCAGATCTCTTTCCTTTCGAGCAAGAAGAACCCCAATTTTCTTCCCCAAAGAAGAGACCGAAGCAATGTAGACATCCCCACTTCGTACCCATTCGTTGAGAACTTCAAAAGAAGTTGCCAAACATGTTCCACCCATTTGTGTCCAGCCATTAGGATCTCGGTTTGCGCGTCTTCCCAAGGCTTGAAATCCAGATATAGGTTTGTTCGCCTTGAACAACGTGACAATCATCATGATGAACAACATCTGCACGAGGATTTCCGATAATTCTGGCATACCTGTTAGAAAATGAAACCCCCATAATTAATTCAAAATATTCACACTTGGCAAGTACAATAAATTGAGCAACCAATTGAGAATTAATCCATATATGTGAACGAACAATGTTAAAATTTGTATTTGAGCCCATGAGTGTTAAGACTTGTGTTGAAGCTTAGATCTATCTGGACTCACCTATTGGCTATTGTGTGGTAAAGGTTAGATGAAGGTTATCACTTCTTCAAATATTCATGCTCATCCATAAAAAGCTATTGTAGCGATCTTCATCCACAAGAAGTGCTAGCCAGGCAACCTTTCCAAAGGCAGGGCTTGAGCGCCTTCCTATCTATGGGAAAGGCGTATGTGCCTTCCAATATCACAGGAAGGGCTAGTGGGCCATCCTCATCCACAGGAAGGGCATGTGGGCCATCCTCTATCACAGGAAGAGCATGTGGGCCATCCTCTACCACAGGAAAGACTAGCGGGCCATCCAGGAAGGGGCTAGTGGGCCATCCTTCACACGGGATGGTCTTGTGAACCATTACCCACGGGAAATGTGTGAGTCAACTCATCCCGGAAGGGCTGAGTGGGCCATCCTCATCCACAGGAAAGGCTAGTGGGCCATCCTCAACCACGGAAAGGCTAGTGGGCCATCTTATTTCACAGGATGGTCTTGTGAACCATTTTACCCACGGAAAGTGTGTGAGTCAACCTCATCCACAGGAAGGGCTAGTGGGCCATCCTCATCCACAGGAAGGTCTAGTGGGCCATCCTCATCCACAGGAAAGGCTAGTGGGCCATCCTTTAACACAGGATGGTCTTGTGAACCATTTTTTACCCACAGGAAAGTGTGTGAGTCAACCTCATCCACAGGAAGGGCTAGTGGGCTATCTTCATCCACAAGAAGAGCTTGTGGGCCATCCTCATCCACAGGAAGGCTAGTGGGTTATCTTCATCCACAAGATAACTGGTGGACCTTGAAGGCATGTAAGTTGATTTGATGTTTCTTGAGAAATGTATGTATGATTACATTGATGATAAAGTGTATAAATACAGAAATTTGGTTGGATCTGGATGCGTTGGTAAAGGAATTTCTCGGTATGTTTGGTCATTAAAATTGTCTATAAGAACCCATGAATGATCATGTTTTACAGAAATGTAAAAATGAGACCCAGTATAATGCGCAACCCCTGTCAAATCATATCTATGTGTATCACCATTGGCCAGGATCAATATATTTTCGGCTGCACATGGGATGATGTTTACATGTGGGGTGTTGCTTCTGATGGTTGCAACATTAATGATGATAGAAGTTGGTGGGGAATTTATCTGTTGGTAAAGGTGTTCGGTCTTGGACAAATTGTCTGCGACATCAGTAATCGCTAAATCGTCTCTCTCGTGTGTTGACATCGCCTTTCTCACTCTCTCGTGCTGTGCGTCGCCCTCTCTCCTCGTGCTGAGCTGCGTTCTTTCACTCTGGGCTGAGTGGCGCCACTTTCTCGCTCGTGCTAAGTACCGCCTATCACTCTCTTGGTTGAGCATCCCTCTCACTCTCTTGGCTTTGGGCGTTCCCTCTCTCTCTCATGCTGGGCGTTGCCCTTTCACTCTCGTGGTGAGCAGCGCCCTTTCACTCTCGTGATGAGCGGCGCCCTCTCGCTCGTGCTAAGCGGCGCCTATCCTCTCTTGGTGCTGAGCAGCCCTCTCACTCTCTCTTGGTTGTGGGCGTTCCTTGCTGAGCGGCGCCACTTTCATACCTCGTGGTGAGCGGCGCCCTTTCACTCTCATCTTGAGTGGCGCCACATTGCTCTGTCTAAGTGGCGCCTATCTCTATCTCGTAGTGAACGGCGCCCTCTCACTTAGTTTGTGTTGAGCGTCTCCTTTCTCTCGTGTGGTGAGCGACGCCTCTTTCCTCTCGCGCTGAGCGGTCTCTCTCTCTCTCTCGTGCTGAACGGCGGCCTCTCCTCGTGCTTCGCGGCGCCCTTTCCCTTTTGGCTGTTCAGCGCCCTCTCTCTCGATGTGTTGACATCGCCTTTCCGCTCTCTCTCGTCTTTGTGCGTCGCCTCTCTCCTCGTGCGTTTCCGTCCTTTCACTCTGGGCTGAGTGGCGCCCTCTCGCTCGTGCTAAGTGCCGCCTATCCTCTCTTGGTGCTTGAGCATCCCTCTCACTCTCTCTTGGCTGTGGGCGTTCCCTCTCTCTCTCATGCTGAGCGGCGCCCTTTCACTCTCGTGGTGAGCGGCGCCCTTTCACTCTCGTGCTGAGTGGCGCCCTCTCACTCGTGCTAAATACGCCTACCTCTCTCTCTTGGTGGTGAGCGGCCTCTCTCACTTAGTTTGTGTTGGGCGTCTCCTTTCTCTTAGAGGTGAACGGCGCCCTCTCTCACTCTTTCGTGTCGAGCGTTCCCTCTTTCGCGCGCTGAGCGGTGCTCTTTCTTACTCTCTTGCAGGGAAGATATCTTACCCCGATTGGCCGGCCCCGGGCCGAACTGAGTCACCAAAATGAGGCCCGGGCCGAAGAGTCAGCGAGGGAGTTGTTAGGGTGTCGTTCGCTAATCCTGCTTCCCTCCCCCATACACAAGCTTGTTTCATATGTGTGGCCGTGGGGCATGTGGGAAGCCAGAGGCGTGTGGCCGTGGAGGGCGCTCGAATTCCCAGCACAACAACAACACGCCAAGCTCAACATTCAACGCCCAGCTCAACAACAACACGCCCAACAACACGCCCAGATCAACAACAACCACCCAAGCCCAAAACCATGGCCCAGCTCAGCAACAACACGCCGTGCTCAATAATCATAGGCTCAACAATCATTTTAGGTAAGGCGAACACGACCAGTTAGCACTCGTGGTGAGTTGCGCCCTTACACTCTCGTGCTGAGTGGCGCCCTTTGCTCATGCTAAGTGACGCATATCTCTCTCTCTCTCTTGATGGTGAGCGGCGCCCTCTCACTTAGTTTGTGTTGGGCGTCTCCTTTCTCTTGGGGGTGAACGGCGCCCTCTCTCACTCTTTTGTGTTGAGCGTCGCCCTCTCTCGCGCGCTGAGCGGTGCTCTTTCTTACTCTCTTGGCTGAACGGCGAACTCTCCCTGGTTGAGTGGCGCCCTTTCCTTGCGTGTTGTGCGGCGCCCTCTCACCAGTGTGCTAGCGGCGCCCTTCTTCACTCTCTCGTGCTGTGGTTGCCCTTTCTCTCGAGCTGACCGGCGCCCTTTCACTCTCTTGTGCTGATACATCAGCTGATATGGTTAGTTGCATACAACCCCAAGTTCTATCTAGATGCATCAATAGTAGCATGGTGGATGATCACACCGAAATCTTCTCAATAAATTCTGTTTGGTGTTCTGGCAATGACGACAAGGCCAAGTCAGCGAACCAGCCACAGCGCCAGGAGATTCATCAGCGCCAGCGCCAGTTTCTGGCATTGCGACATTGTTAGCGCCAATAGGTGCTTCAGACTGATCTCCTTCAGTAGATGGAACTTGTTCACCAATTGGCGGTGGTTCCAGGGTAACATCAGGAAGGACTTCTGCCGCGTTGGCGGTTGAAGCACCTGCGCGTTTGTTCATTCCAAAGAGCTAGTGTTCAGGATAAACATTTTAAATAACACAGATCCAACTATCCAATTGTAAACTAAAACATAAACATTTACCTGGTGGAACCTCACTGGTTCCAAGGGCCTCCACAGGCCAAGCGCCAAACTCCAAAGCTTTGGGCTTCTTGTCCTTGTTCTTGCGCCGCTTCGCAGGAGGAGGAGGAGGGGGGGTAATGTAATTTTCGTCCTCGCTGTCGCTGTCGATAGTAAGGACTTGACGATTCTGGAACCAATTAGGAGGTTGCCCATATTCTTCGATAAAGGCTGGAGGTAACGCCTTTGTTACTTCCACAATGGCGTCATGCACCACCAGATTCGAGGACCTGGTGGCCAGGGTTCGGACAAAGGTTTAATTCATAATTTATTCGGTTTAACTCGTATTTTATATTTTATAATTGTTCAGACGACATTCTGTCGATATATTTATAAATATATAAATAAATATATATACAAACATATCCACAAATTTAAAATTTGTTTGCAGCTTTCATCTCAACGACGCAAATTGATTCTTCTATTATTACTTTTTAAAGACTTCTCAAATTTATACATCACAGTTAAATTTGAATATAGGCAGTTTTTATTTAACGACGATATAGGCTACTGTACTACACTATACGTCACCCAAAAGAGCGCGAGCGTGACGATGACGCAAAAGAGCGTCACGCAAAGCAATGTTCGTTCTATTTATATATAGCTGGTTTCTAGGAAATCAAACCTCTAAAATTTTATACACAAAAGCGTCACGTCAGTTTTTATTTAACGACGCTATAGGCTGAGACTACACTATACGTCACGCAAAAAGCGTCTTAAAGCTAGGCTGTAAACTACTACACTAATACGTCTCCCAAAAGAGCGTGACGCAAAGCAATGTTCGTTCTGTAATAGCTGGTTTCTGCGAAATCAAACCTCTAAAAATTTATACACAAAAGCGTCACGTCA
>LGRX02009574.1:0-19155 GCA_001247695.2 Cymbomonas tetramitiformis | reverse complement strand
GCGGACGTGACACGCTCAGTGTTAAGCTCGGCAGCTATGGGGCGTGAGATGGCTAAGCCGTCCATTTCCCCAACGAAACATCGAAATTTGAATTCTCGACGCCACCAAATCCGTCGAACTTTTGCTTTAGGCGTATTGCTTTTCGTTTCCGAATCGTGTTATTCCTTAGTTAAAAAGCCAGCAAAAGAGAACAAGCATTCATTTCGCTGGATATCGTATTATATGCCAGCATATAATATAAAACTCAACGGGCTAGTGATATATGGCTAAGCAGTATATATCAGAGTGGGCAAAACAAGGTTGGCTGACGGTCGCCAGTGCATTGATTAAATTAGAATATGTCGTTAAGCCATGCCTTGCGGCAATATACCCGGACGAAAACCTAAGCCCTCAACTGCAAGTGACACAAGTGTCGCCTGCACCCGAGTCAGTACAAATTGAGGGATCTGCGAGGGGCTTACACAAATACTACTGGGAGGGCTGCCTGGGCACGGATTATATAGCACGGGCTACTCGTTCAGAATGACCTCTTTTGTGGCGGTCGTTACCAAGGCGCCCGTTTTCTTTTCACGAAGAACGCCGCTCTTTTGAAGCTTTGAAGCTTATTTTTCCCGAGTGTAGATCTTAAGAAATCAGTGGTTACTGAGATATAACCACTGTCATAGTATGATATGGCATAACTCACTAGTCAGACGCACCGTGTATGTTTGTTCTATCTCTTAAAGCATGAGGCTTTTCACCAGACAGGTTCCACGTTTGTAGGATATCTGTACTAGGGTGTATCGCGAGTCAGACGAGAGACAGACGTGTCAGAGTGACGAGTGACAGCACTGATGACAGTCACCAGTGTGACCGAGAGGTATGACGAGGGTGACTGACAGCATGTGACTTTTGAACATCTGCAACCACAGCAGATCAGGTTGAGAGAATTGGTGGGAAACCAATCCAGAAATGGTGGGAACCATTTAATATTCAAACAGCCAAACAAAACTGGAGGGAAACCAGGAGAGCCTCAGTTCTTGCCACATCATCAGATCTATGATTATTCAGCAAATCAGAGCAGAGATCATTGTATGACTGGCAGCTGCAGCCCAAGGGCTAAATGACAAGACAAGTCATCGGACTGGTGAACATGAAGTGACTGAGCAATGTGACTGTCGAATCCGAAGTGATCTGAGGGAATTCGAGTCGACATGTTACTACTTAAAGAGCTGAACAAGCTCTCATGTCAGTTTTTTGAATTAGTTGCACATTGGCACCAACCCCTGGTGTCTTGTAACCTCAAACAGTAAAAGTGTTAACCGAAATATCCGACATTACCCAAAGTCATCCGATATCGCCCTATGGTTTCTGCACCATATTACCTGTAAGTGTTTGCTTACATACCTGTGAGACTGGTTCAGTCCTCACAACCGAACAACTGGTATCAGCGTGGTCGTGGTTCACGACTTCCGTTGGTACTAGCGTTCTACAACCCTGTACCAACATAAATTTTAGCTTGAATTTTCCGCCTTTGGGCGAAGAAATCGTGTCGAACAATTGGACACGTTCGTTTGAGACCTGTGCCGAGTATAACGATTATACCGACTGTCGTTAGTACTTGCGTTCTGCAACCCACTGTACCGACACAATTTTTACTAGCAATTTCCGCCTTTGGGCGACAGAATCGTGCCCTGCTCAACAGCACGACTTGTTCTCTTGAGAACACCACGTATCCGCATTTTCAGATTGGCTGTTTTCGAGCACGGCGAAATGGAGGAAATCGACCGCCTCGAGTACAACGTCAACTTCAAGCATCCCTTCAAACATTCTAGGTTGATAAGTCCTTTATGTTTTCAATAGAATATTCTTTTGTGCATTTCCGCTTTTTTTTACTAAGTGTTGGCTCTTTACTTTCCATTTTAGATCGGTTGTTTTGGAGCAAAGCGAGATGGAGAAAATCGACCGCCTCGAGTACAACGTCAACTTCAAGCATCCCGTCAAGCGTTCTAGATGAATACATTGATTTTAGGTTGGCATCTTGTAAATAGAAAGTGCACGAGTAGAACATTATTTTGCGTATTGTAAATAGAAAGTGCACGAGTAGAACATTATTTTGTGTATTGGTATGATAAAATTTGATAGCCCCATTCGTATTCCTTTGTGCCTAGCTAGATACATGTTAATCGTAGTAAAGATGCTCGAGTGTTCCCTACTATTCTTATTTTGTTTATCTCGCATAGCATACGCATAGTGGATACATAGTGAACACACTGCATGTTGCAAATGTGCAATATGTATGCTATAGGTCTATAATATATATCCAACATAGGCAACTTTTATTTTAATACATATGCAATAGGTCCGCAATATATATACAACATATTGAATTTGCATGTTCAATACGTATGCAATAGGTCCGCAGTATGTATCCAACATACTGAATGTTCCGTTTCAATACATATGCAATAGGTCCGCAATATATATACAACATATTGAATTTGCATGTTCAATACGTATGCAATAGGTCCGCAGTATGTATCCAACATACTGAATGTTCCGTTTCAATACATATTCAATAGGTCCGCAATATATATACAACATATTGAATTTACATGTTCAATACGTATGCAGTAGGTCCGCAGTGTGTATCCAACATATTGAATGTTGACTTACAATATGTATACAATATGTGGGCAATATGTCTGCAACATGCCTTCATATTGTTTGCGACATGCATGGTGCATGTCTCCAACCCTATACTACACATATGTTGAAGGCATATTGAAATTACTCTCTGCATCAGAACTTCAATATGCCCTACAAAATAGGGATTATTCCAAAGGCTTGGACGGCACCATTCCGGGCGCCCGGAACCGTCCTGAAAATATTTGGTAAAATTCCAAGCCTTTGGAAACCGCCGGGAATTACAAGGTGAAGCTTTGGGTTTTTCCCTAGGAGTCCTATGGGGTTCCAAGCCGACGGTCCTACGGGGTTCCAAGGGGCCGGACCAAAATTTGTTAGTCCAATGGGTCCTGGTCGATTCCAAGCCGTTGGACCTATGTCCTCGGATTACGTATGACCGAAGTCGTCGGTCCAAGGCGGTTCCAACGGTTTGGAATTCATTTTAGACAATTCCAAGCCTTTGGAACTTTCCAGTCTGAGGTCGGCAGTCTGAAATCGGAGGTTCAACGGCTTGGAACCCCATTGGACCGGTCTCCGCGCAGCACGGGCGTGGTTTCAAAAGATTCCAAGCCTTTGGAACTTGCTAGTACGAGTAATGAAGCTCGAACCCGGAGGCTCAACGGCTTGGAACCCCATTGGACCGGTCTCAGCGCAGCACGTGCGAGGGTTTCAAAAGATTCCAAGCCCTTGGACCTTGTTAGTACGAGGAATGAAGCTCAAACCCGGAGGCTCAACGGCTTGGAACCCCATAGGATCGGTCTCTGCGCAGCACGGGCGTGGGTTTCAAAAAATTCCAAGCCCTTGGACCTTGTTAGTACGAGGAATGAAGCTCGAGCCCGGAGGCTCCACGGCTTGGAACCCCATAGGACCGGTCTCTGCGCAGCACGAGCGTGGGTTTCAAAAGATTCCAAGCCCTTGGAACCCCATAGGCCCAGTCTCTGGGCAACACGGGAGCGTGTTCCGAAATTCCAAGCCCTTGGAACTTCCCGATCTGAGAGTGGAACGCTATGAGCAAGTGCTTGACATATAGAACGATAATTCTCTGGACCGATCATTCTTGCTACGTGCAGTTCAAGACCGTCCAAGCCTTTGGAACGATTATGGAAGTGATATCTTATGGGGTCCAGGCTTAGTCCAATGGTTTGGAACCGCTTCGGAACTTGCGTTTGATGGATTCCAAGGCGCATCCAAGCCTTCGGAACCCCTTTGGAACTCCATGTAAGTTAGTATTATCTGTACAATGCATGTTATATATTACAGTATTACAACTGGTAGGTTCTGACTTGGCAGCACGTGGAGCTCAACGAGACCGATACACTACCGCCTCGAGCGAGGCAATAAGTTAACTAATCTTCGTCATCAGAACTACTATCGCCGATGTCGCCGACAAAATCGACGTGGCGGTCAAGCACGACGGCAAGCACGTCTGTCCGATGTCGAATATTTAATGGAACCTTGTTACCGGTATACCGTGCAAGCCGCAAAGGCTTCCATGGAATGGGCGCCACGACCACTTGATTGTTGATGTCCTTCGCTTCGATGAATGCATCTTTGGTTTCCCATGGCATATCGGTGCGCAGGTAGATGTTTTGCGTGACCGCATCGGAAAGAGCAGCTTCGAGGGGAAACCATCTACACTTCACAAGAATATATGTGTCAGTGTGCACGACAAGCTTGACGACCTTCAGAATTTCGCCATACCTGCCATCAGAAGTGAAAGAATCATGAACACCTGCTAATCGAGATCTACAAGGACGCATTAAACCGGGCGTCCGGAACCGTGTGGCAGCATGGTTCCGGACGCCCGGAACGTATCGAACTTTTGAATATTTAAACAGATTTAATGAAACGTAGCTTGACCATGGTCCAAACGGCCGGAACCTACACTCCACTCTTATACAGACGTCTGGAACATGTATAGTTGGCATGTCTCACCTGTCCTGGTCGTCTTCTTGCTGCTTCTGTACATTCCAGACTTTAAAGACAGACTTGAAATATCGATGACAAGTAGCCTTGTTCATGTCCCTTTCCAGCGATCCGTAATTAAAATTGCGAACTTTGACGTAAGCATACTCTGTCCACATTCTCGGTGGTGCCAAGGCGTAACTCATTTCCATCTCCGTAAACGGAATGACTTCCCCTGTGACGGGGCTCTTGCGCCAAGTTTCAGGTTGATGAAGTATCGGCCTCGTCAAGTTTTGACCTGGGCCACTGCCCCTGCCGCGACGAGCCGCCAAGCGACGTCGGTTTTGTCTAATGTTCCTGCATGGTCCAAATGCCCGGAGGCATTGTTCCGGGCGCTTGGACGTTAGTTCCGGGCGAGGGGAACACCACTAAACTGCGTACGTGAATGATTAGTAAAAAAAAGCTTCGGTCAAGCAAACATGCATACCTCGTGTAATGGTCTTCAGCACGATTAAATTCTCTGACAATGTTCCCGTACCACTCCACGTTTGTAGCCAGCCAAGCTTGTATCTCCTTCTTATCATCTACGCACCGCAAAACGGAAATTTGTTAAACAATGCGTGCTTTTGACGATCTAATTCCAAACGCCCGGAATTAACCCGGAACCTAAGTTCCGGGCGCCCGGAAGGGTGTGGATGGAACGAGCCCTATTGGCTTGGGCTTTGTCTAATGAAAGGTCCAAGCAAGTTCCAACCGGTTGGACCCTGCTCAATGATACGTTTCCAGACCCTTCGTTGGACCGAAATTGGACGATATGCACTTAAGTCTGGACAGTACCTGGTGTCGAGTAGACAAGTTTGCCCTTCCTCTCGTTGCCGGTCGCCAACATCAGCGACACGGTGTTCTCGCTACGTGGTTGGCTAATGGTTGGTGGCGAACCATTCGCCTGTAGCAACTGGTATAAGCCGCGTACCAGACTTACCATGCGTTTCAACTCCACCCCTTTCATCATGCTGGTGACAGGGTGCGAGCGAGTCCTGATGATCCGTCTCAGCTCGCCGAAGAAGCTCTCTGGAGCGAACATCCAAAGATCGGGAACTGGTCCTTCGTCACGCATCTGATCCGGAATATGAACGAGCCGGTGCGTTGCAATGACGAAAAGCTCAGGCGAGAGCTCAGCTTCCATGATGTCACGGACTTCCAATACCCTTGTCTTCAAGGCGTCCATGCCAGTTTTATGATGCTGAACCGCACGCCCAAAACGGAATAAATCAGTATAGCCTGAATGGATAGGTTCCGTGCTACCGGAACATTGATCCAATGTTGGTCCGGCCGCCCGGAATTGTGATTCCAATCCGAAGCATATGAACATGAGCAACAAACATGAAGCAGGTCCGAACGTCCGGACTATGGCCTCCAAACGGTTCCAAGCGCCCGGAACGTGGGGTAAGCAGTGTTTATACTCACATCGATATCAATGGTTCTGCTCACAATCTCGCGGACCACCGTCGTATATTTCCCAACGTAGGAAGCGAATTCCGGTTGTAGCACATGGCCATCACTGTCCATCCACGCGCTGACAATCGACATGAGTCCACTTGTGATAGCAACTACGCCATGATGTGCTTTCAACTTGCGTGGCGTAGTTTGCGTTCCCGCCTTGATTTGCAGAAACTTCCTCCCAATCGGCCCCGAATCTCGGGTAAACTTGAGCCCTCTTACCCATGGGATAATCTCCTTCAAGGCCTCCTTAGAAGGGGACCACGGAGAGGGTTTCACTACAAGAGATCGATCCCACACACACGCACACAACCTATCCTGGTTCAATACGAAACCTATACAATCTTAATTCATTCATGAAGAAACGTTCCGGGCGTTCGGAACCCACCCTCCAACGTGTGACAGGGGTGTGGATTATCTACATTCGTTCAGAAAATAGCATTCCGGGCGTTTGGAACCCGTTATCCAACGTGTGACAGGGGTGTGGACCATCTACATTCATTCAGGAAATAGCATTCCGGGCGTTTGGAACCCTTACACCACCGTCTATCAGGGGTTTGGACCATCATAATATTGGACAGGTGGTGTACTCACATCTCAGCCGTTCTGCTGGGCTCCGGTTGTCATTTTCATTCCTCCTTGGTACTGTATAGGAATAAGCCACGGCCTGTGCATCTGATAGGCCCTCGCAAAGTTTCGGCACTTTGAATTCCAGTCATCACCGAGAATCGCTGACATAATCCGGCAGGAGTTGTTGGACAAGATGTGCATGACGTCGAAGAGCAAGTCGCGTGGCAAATTAAACTTCACAATCTTGGTAAAAGCACTCGATCCTTTGATCCCACTCCGTGCCATTTTGTCCTTAATGACTTCCGGATGCATACCCGCTTCGATCATCCCGTCGTGCAGGTGCTGCAACTCCCTCACTTCTTTGTCCGTTCTCATCGCTGGCTCTTCACCTGCAAACATCATAAAAACACGATACAGTTGAAAGAATATTGTGTAAAACCACGAGTACACAGGTCCGGCCGTGGGGTGCATGGGTTCCGGGCGTGTGGAATTACTAGCTTTGATCTCTCCATATTTTCCCTATAATGGTCCAACCGGCCGGAACCGGGGCTCTTGACGCCTGGAAGTACAGTCAGAAATATTTTGAAATCTGTCCAACCGTCCGAATACATACTAGGAAGAATGCAGCAGGGATCAGACTTACTTGGATTTTGTTGTAGCATCTGCGCGTAAATCGTCTTCTGCATGCAAGACTCTGCCTTTGTTGTCCCGACAATCCAACATTTGGAACATCCCATCCTCGCGTTTGTTCCATACACGTTCCCCGCTTCGGTCAATCCGACATAATCCTCGAGCACCTTGTACAACTTGACTCGAACGGTGAAAGGCTTGTTTTCGATAACGTCCCACACCCGGCAACCGTTCTTTTCGATGTCAATAATCTCGTCCACGAACTTGTGGTAGAAGAGTTGGGCATCTTTGGGTTTGCCATCAATAATGCCCCAAAGCACAATGAACTCGCTTTTGCCTCGAAGATGTGCAGGGTAATTCACCACTTGGCAGGTTATAGGTGTCACAGATCCCAGTTTATCTTTGAATTTCTCGATGCCGTCCGCGCATAACACCACAGAGAGGTTGCGCTTGTCCTTGAAGAACTCCGGGTCCTCGAGCATGGTCCTCTGCCAGCTTCGTGAATCTACACCCGCACTAACATGTCTTAGTCCAACCGGTCGGATTATATATTCCACACGCTCGGACTATGCTAAGACAACAAAACAGGTTGTTGTAACATATCCATTACGACCAGACTCGTATTCCACACGGATGGAACGCCATTCCGGGCGCCCGGAACGTGCCGTCCATGCCGATTTACTCGCAATTATCTTTGTTAATCTACATCCGCAAATTCCAAACGGCCGGAACGTCTGGTCCACACGTTTGGACTATACCAAGACAACCAAAATGGGTGTTGTGACATATCCAAACGGCCGGACGCATGTTCCATCCGGGTGGAGGCATGGATCCGGGCGCCCGGAATAGGCAATCCATGCAGTCTAATTGACAGTGTTTACTCACCTAATATTCCAGTGCTTCTGACGATCGGCTCATCCAAGTCAACTTTCTCCCATGAACGTGCCATCTGTGCCTGCACCGGATCCATGAAAAGGGCCTCCAGTATCCTTGTCCACGGCCACCAGCGGAAAACGCACTTGGCCCTTCCGGGTTCCCACTTGCCATCGACCATTGATGGCTCCTTGAACCGGCCGTGGTTGCATTTCGGACACGTCGGTGCCTCTTCGGGAAGCAGATCTTTGAAAAGAAAATTGCACTTCTGGCACACATCCATCTCGTTGTACTTCATGAGGAAATCCTTGAAAAACCGCACGCACGCTTGGTAGGTATGAGGTAGTGCTACCTCGTCATCGGTCGAGATTGATTCATCGTCGACCTCCAAGCCGCATACTCGACGTCGCAAAATTTCCAGGATTGTGTCAAAGTACGCCTGGGTCGAGTTATGGTTGGAGTGGGCCTCAAGTAGATCCAGTATGAAGCGGTTTGCAAGGGTAGTCGATTTGTCATGCACATTTTCTCCCTCCTGCAATTTAGTCACACAACATCTGATTGATTTTGGTCCAGAGGGGTTCCACACGTAAGGACGCACCGTTCCAATGACTTGGAATAGTGATATAGTGCAGTTTTCGGAAGGCATTCAATCTGTGCGTATTGAACTTACCATGATGAATTCCGGGTCCCTTGTTCGGTCGTTTTCACGTTGCTCGCGCGCATCACTTTCCTCCTCCTAGAATACGGCGGGCATCCACTCCCATCAACCCAGCAATCCTGAACTAATAAGATGCGATGTAAGAATCTGGCTTACAGTGATGGCTCTAAAGGTGTTCCAAAGGCTTGGACGATGCTTGGACTCTTCTTCGTGGGGGAATCCAAGGTTGTTCCAAAGGCTTGGACGGGGCTTGGATATTGTTAAACAATGGTTCCAACGGCTTGGACGGGATTTAGAACTCACCGAGTCGGACGATGCATACTCAATCGGGCTGAAGAAGTTTTCACGGATCTTCCGGAGCATCCGTTCGGCATGGTCATGAAGATATGTGTCATCCTCGTGTTCTTCCTCTTCGTCCGTCTCTGATGGTGGATCCGTCTCACCGTCATCATTCACACTTTCGGCACCGTCAAGAGAGTCGTTTTCTTCATGATCTCGGTCATTGGAGAGGCGTGCGACGGGCGGATGTAGGATCAAATGCCGCCTAATCTGTTTTTTGGTGTAGCGAAATCGGAGTCTGCATTGATCGCATGGGCATGGAGTGCCTTCCGCGTTCTCGTTTCGAGCTAGTCCACGCCTTTGCCTAGCCATTATTCCTGCGAATCCATGTAAGAAGTGTGAGTTGTCTGACCGGACTTGTAAGGTTTTCAGATGCATTCCGGGCGCCCGGACCCATGGTCCGGCGCGTGGGAACGTAGTTCCGGGCGGTCGGAATTAAATACCTTCAACATTCGGCAAAAGTCCGGTTTGTCACCTTTACATCAGGGTTTCTACGTTTTTAGGCACAATCCGGGCGCCCGGACAGGCCAGGGATTACGGTGTCCATCGGTTTGGAAAAGCCATCTTAAAAATCGACTAGGTCCACTTCTGGGGATTAATCCAGAGGCTTGGAAGTCCATTGGAATGGGACATTTGCTCCCACTTGAAACATTCCATGCCTCTGGAATTCCAAAGTGAAGCATTGGAACCTCACAAAGTTTTTTAGAACGTTTTGAGGATTGCAAAAATCACCTAAGGACCAATATTCCAACGGGTTGGCTCACCCAAACCAATGGCATGGAATTTTTTTGGTAAAAATCGACTAGGTCCACTTCTGGGGGTTTATCCAAGCCCTTGGAAGTCCATTGGAATGGGACATTTGCTCCCACTTGAGAAATTCCATGCCCCTGGAATTCCAAAGTGAAGCCTCTTATTTCAAAGCTTAACACTTGGCTGTTTTTTGTGTAAAAAGCCCAAAAAACAAAATTTCGGAAAATTTTCTGTTTTTTTGAAAAGTGGACATATGTTTGGCCCCGATGTTTTTGATATGCAGCGACGTGAAAAATGCAGAAAAATTGTTTTCTACCGTCAATTATGCACATCTTACGGGAAATTTCTAAAAATAGAGCTGCGACGAATTCTGTAGAAGGATTTGCTCCAAAAAAGGAACAGTCCCGTGAACGTCGGCGTTTTTTTGCTATCGACCCGATCCGAGGGTGTGGAATTAACGAAGACCGTCAGATTTTTCTGGTAGTCAAAATGAAACATCTAAGGGTTCCTATAGTGCACATGCACAAGTAATCGGCTGGTAAATTAACGAAGACCGTTCGATTTTTCCAGAAATCGAAACTCAAAATGGCTAAAGGTGATACAGTGAACAGGAGGGATGTGCGCACATCCCAGCTGTCCACCGTAAACCTTTAATGGGATTCGAACCCATGACCGATAGCTATGAAGAGCGACGGCTTACCATCTGGACTATCGATAAGTCAAGATGGAAAACACGGCAGCGATTGCAATGTCATACCCGTCGACGGAGGACAGAGGTGACAGCAGTCGCAGGTCCGCTCGAAATTCAAAATTTCGTAAAAGAGCGCGATAACGCGATCCAGTCGCTCGGACCAATGCACCAAGCCGCCGGACCTGCCTTGGAACAGATTTGCGGCCGTTGTGCGTTAAAAGAGAGTCAAACTATTTGCAGCACACCACCGTATTCAAGCCGTACCGCAGCCCACCGTAGCCGAAACCCACACCGTAGAAAAATGACACGACTACTAAGGAGAAGCGATAGGAAGACCCCACCGCCAAAACAAGTAAAGAAAAAGCTGCTGGATAGGTCGCCGCGGCAATCTGCTTTGACCGATACGAAAGACTCCACCACCCGCGCTCTAATGGCCAGAATCGCGGAGATGGAGCAACGTCTCTCCTGTCATCCGCAGTCTTCAAATCCCCCCGCCGCAGTAGTAATGCAGACAGCTGGCGGGGTTGCTGGCCCCACGCAAGACGACATCAACGACATGCGTTCGCATGGCCGGGACATTATCGAGAAGAGAATGGAGAAAGGCGACATACCGGTGGGAGCCACCTCCTCGCGATTAAAAAGCTCCTTAGTCCGCGATGTTATCGAGGAGATTCACGCGGTCACGCCGTCTGTCCCGAAACGCCAAGTGAGCATGTACCTGACCAGCCGCTTAGCGTATTTGAAAAATACCAAGGCCACAGAAGGACGCTGGAAACAGAAGTTCACCAAACAATTTCCGGACGGGTACTTCGCGCGCTACGAAGGCCCCGCAAGGGGCTTCCGATTATTTGGAAGAGCCGAGTCCTTGATCACCGCTGCTGAGACCGAGGCGATCCTCAACTTCCAGGAGGCTGGGCGTCCGAAGTCGGGGCCGCTCTATGATGCCGTAAAATCTATCAATGGATGGACAAAGGAGTCCATCCCAGACGATGGACAAGGCGAAGAAGAAGAGAAGAAAGTCAAGGTGGAGGAGCCCCCTCCGCAAAAGCAAAAGGTGTGTACTACCGCTGGAACCGTGGTTCCAAACAACTGGAACTGTGAGTCCACGGGTTTCTTTAAGTAACTTTATTTCACGCACGAGCACGGGCCTATTCCCAGCGTTTGGAACTATTTTGGAACCCCTTTGGAACTCCTTTGGAACCGTTTTTTAAATATCGTCCAAGCCTTTGGAACCACCGTTCCACCCGTGACTGACATATTGTTGTGTCTTTCGTTTCGAATATACAGGAACCGTTGACCGAGAGCGAAGAAGATGGTAAGCTCACCAGCGGTCGCTTCGTCGAAATATTCCACGGTGCCCAGAAGGGGCACAAGTCGCGGCCGCCAGCGGACACGGATTCCTTCACGAACATCTCAAAGTTTTGCATCGCGCGCGGTTTGTTAGACGTGGTGGGGGAGGGCCCAACGGGCATGGCAAGTCTTAAGGGACTTGTCGTGCCCAAGGACTGCGTGGAGGTAACCCTCTACGCAATAAAGGACGAAGAAGACTACGTCTTCCGCATGCTCTCCCACCATGCGGAGGGCATCAAACTTTTAAAAAAGAAAATGGGCAAGGAGGCAAAGATCAAGGGCGAGGACCTCGCCCACGACGACTCCTCTATTGTCCCCGCCGTAAAAAACAAGCCCACTGTCTGGTTAGTCCCTACCCATTGTTTTACTATTTTCCATTTACTTACGCGTATGTGTTGTTTTACGCAAACCACACCGTCCCAGGTTTGGACGGGCCGTTCCAAGCCCTTGGACTGACCGTTCCCGCCGTCTGTACTCCGCAGGATCCCCACAAAATATGTAAGAAACAGCACGGTGCAAACCGATAAGAACGTCGACTTCGGCAAGAAAAGGAAAGCTGCTGCTCCTGAAGGAAGCAGCAAGCAGCAAAAGAAAGAGGAGGAAGAGAAAAAGGGTGAGGAGGTCGTCGACGAAAAGGAGAGTCCTGAGAAAGATGATAGCGAGGATGAGGATGAGGAAAAAGAAGATGAGGATGATGAGAAGGATGCGGCAGCATGACTGCTATTTTTGTCAGAATATAGAGCTTGTTAGAGCCCAGACAATAGAGCAATAGAGAACCTTTACGATTCTTTGTGTAAATATTTCAAACAGCAATACATATCAATAGCACCTTTGTACTGCATATGCATAATAGCAAGCTCGTGGACCAATGGTTCCAAGCCCTTGATACCTGTTTGTATGTATATAGAACAAAAACAGATTGGAACCATAGTTCCAAGCGGATGGACCTATACCGGTCCTTACGGTTGGAACCGTAGTTCCGGGTGGCTGGAACATTTTTGTAAATAACCACTATAAAAGGTCCCATTGAGTTCCAAGCCGACGTCCAAACGGTTCCTAATGCAGTCCAAACGGTTGGAACCCGTTTGGAATGTCGTCATTATATGGTCCAAGCCGCGTCCAGGCCGCCGGAACCCCTTTGGAATCATTAATCATAATATGTCCTACCGGGTTCCAAGCCGATGGTCCAAACGGGTCCTAACGCGTTCCAAGTTATGACCAAGCCGCTGGAACCCGTTTGGATTGTCGTTATTATATGGTCCAAGCCGCGTCCAGGCCGCCGGAACCCCATTGGAATCATCAATCATAACAGGTCCTACGGGGTTCCAAGCCGACGGTCCAGACGGGTCCTAATGCGTTCCAAGCTGTTGCCGAGCCGCTGGAACCCGTTTGGAATGTCGTTATTATTTGGTCCAAGCCGCGTCCAGGCCGCCGGAACCCCATTGGAATCATCAATCATAACAGGTCCTACGGGGTTCCAAGCCGACGGTCCAGACGGGTCCTAATGCGTTCCAAGCTGTTGCCGAGCCGCTGGAACCCGTTTGGAATGTCGTTATTATTTGGTCCAAGCCGCGTCCAGGCCGCCGGAACCCCATTGGAATCATCAATCATAACAGGTCCTACGGGGTTCCAAGCCGACGGTCCAGACGGGTCCTACGGTATTCCAAACCGACGGTCCAACGGCTTGGAAGCCGATTGGAATTTTATGTAGATTCCAAGGGGGTTCCAAGGGCTTGGATAGCAAATGTCCCGGTCCAAGCCCTTGGACCGCGGCTTGGACGGGGCTTGGACTGGGACATTTGCTGTCCAAGCCCTTGGAATTCCCAGTGTTAACGCCAACGCCTCTCAAACACATACCTGTCCTACCGGGTCCTATGGGGTTCCAAGCCGACGGTCCAAGCCCTTGGAATAATCCTTATTTTGTAGGGATGTCTCCAATACATGAGGGCTCACTGCAATACTATGTTGAACATATGTTGAAGCGCTTGCAGGCATATCGCACACATATTGTAACATTTTGTATTGTATTGAACATGTATTGTCAATACGCGTGCAATATGCCTGCAATATGTGTTCAATACGATGTACGCGTCTAGAAACGTAGGGTACGGTGATCTTTCCGCGCAATTTGTCCCTTAGTGGCGAATTCGTGTGAAAATTAACGACTACTGATACCTCTAGCTTGCTGCCGTTTCCGTGCGCAAGGCTAGAGGCGTGATTGACAGCAGCAGCGTTTGGTTGCGAAAGAAAACTTCTTTTCCAAGCAACCTTTCCGCGAGATTTATTTTTGCCGGCTGTTTTTGCCGGTGATTAATCATATGTTAGCCGAATTTATCGCCGGAACGCGTCTGCTGCGACAGTACCGCAATGATGATGGGCGGCAATTTAAATGACTACGGAACATATCAGCCTGTCACTGGCGGGAGCGTTTCTCCGCAGCCAGTGACGTCTTTTGGGCCGGCGGTGTCGGATTTGGGCGCCCACTTCGGGGTCCCGCCGCCCTTCGTACCACAAACAGCTGGTTTTCCGCTGTTCCAGTACGACTGCAATGGACAATTTGCTACGCAGCCCTCAGGAGCTGTTTTTTACGCGGGAATCATGATGACGCCGCAGCAGCAAATTCTTCACCAACAGCAATTACAGCAGCATTTCGTACACCACCACCAGCAACTGGAATTACAGCGGCAAATGCTTTTTTGGCAACA
Organism: Cymbomonas tetramitiformis; assembly: GCA_001247695.2. Taxonomy (NCBI): domain Eukaryota; kingdom Viridiplantae; phylum Chlorophyta; class Pyramimonadophyceae; order Pyramimonadales; family Pyramimonadaceae; genus Cymbomonas; species Cymbomonas tetramitiformis. The sequence continues at coordinate 4,520 of LGRX02009574.1, read as the reverse complement.
GCAACAACCGCACCAGCACCAGCTGCAGCCGAGGTCACTGTGGCAAACGCAGGTGCCAGCTGCCCCGCTTGCACTGGGACCCGTGTCCCCGGTCCCTTTCAGTGCCCTCACGCCTGGGCCTACACCTGCTTTCCTTGCTGCAGGATCTGCCAGCCCTGAGGGGGGGGGACCGGCACCAGTAGGACCCCTGTTGCCAGTGTCGCAGCTCAGCGCTGGCTCCTGTGCGGTGCCCCCTGCTGTATTCTTTCCTAACGACACGCAGAGCAGCGCTTCTGATCCGGCGATCTTGTCAGCATTGTTGGCCTCAGAATCTTGCCCAAAAGTGGGGGGTTGGGTCCCCACACCAACAGGGGCCGCCGGAGACCCTGGCCAATTTTCTACGACGTCAGCAGTAGAGACCAGCGCTGTGACACCTTGCCCAAAAGTGGGGGATTGGGTCCCCACACCAACAGGGGCCGCCGGAGGCCCTGGCCAATTTTCTACGACGTCGGCAGTAGAGGCCAGCGCCAAGGCTAGGTATCGATAACTCGATAACGCGATATATCGATGTATCGAGATATCATATCGTAGGTGAATGCAGCGGTGGAAGAGAAGACGGTGGAGAAGGAGGACCCTAGCTCTCCCTTGGATGCGGGGTTCAGCTCATCAGGTGATGAGGACGAGGAACACCCACCAGTGAGCCCTCCAGTGGTGACAGGGAAGCTGACGCAGCTCGCAATGGGCTGTGGTGGGGCGGAGACCCCCGACCTGTGGCGCGACGCTATGGACACAGTAGCCACGATGGCGGCAGCCTCTGTCTTCGCAGGCGTAACTACTAGAGCGGTAGCAGCAGAGCAATCAGCAACAGGTGATGACCCAGCGTCTCCCTTGGATGCAGAAGCCGTCTTGTCAGAGACACCCCCAGCAGCACAGCCGCCCGCAACAGTAGCTCAGAAGCCAGCAGCAGAGCAGCAGCAGCCATCAGCAGTAGCGCAGCAGCAACCAGCAGCAGCCGCCGAACAACCGCCAGCGACAGCAGCAGAGCGGTAGCAATCAAGTCCAATGATCCGACCCAGAGGACCACTGGCGGACAAGCAGGATTGGAAGTTGATCTCCTCGGAGTTCGCTAGGCTGCAGAGCAAGTACTCTCGAGCACTGGGAGGACCGTTCCAGGTGGATGCGTGCTGTGACGCTATGATGGGCCAGAATCGACAGGTGAGCACATTCTGGACTGATTGCTTGAACGAGCAGTGGAGGGGCCGTATCGTCTGGTGCAACCCCCCCCTTCTCAGACCCCAACGTGAGCATTGAGGACATTCTGCGACACTACGCATCTGAGGCGAAGCAGGACCCGTGTCACACAGCCGCCTTGTTCTTATTGCCCGACTTCCCTCAGGCGAGTTGGCGACCGTTGCTACGCGAGTTTGGCCTGGAGATCGTGGAGGTCATTCCAAGGGTGAACGAGCATGGTGAGCCCAACAGACTGTTTACCTCACCTGGAGAGGAGAGAGGTCACCGCTCGGCTCTGCAGGAGCTTCCAGTCCCATGACCAGTGCTAGTAGTGATAGCCAGGCCACAGAAGTCACCCAGCAAGCTGGCCCCACGCGAGAGATCCACAGCGCAACCAGCAGTCACGCTCTCCGGAGCGGCAGCGAAGATCAGAGATAAGTCGGGGACAGTGGAGCCAGAGGTGTTCTTGCGGGCGCTGAGAGCTGAGCACGGTAGCCTCTCAATTGTGTCGCGAGGTCTTTTTATTTGTCGTGTCGCAAAAAGATTCGTTTATATTAACGACGCTTCGCAGCTTTTTCAGAAATATGCTGTTTTTCATTTCGTTTCCCTTAAAGGAGCGAAACAGGTTTTCTGGAAAACAGTGACATCGTACACACCGCACCGCAGGAGCTGTCCCTCAAAAATTATGCCGTTGGAAATTTTCCAAAAGTTTCCTGCCGATGTCAGCAGTTCTACCCAGGATTGTGTCGAGCGCTCGCGCTTTACCGGCCAATCATGATACGATAGCATCTGAGGGATACCACGAATATGGGTCATAAGCGGAATAACCAATTGTAATTTTTATGCCCCAAAATTCTAAATGCGATCGATGCTCCAAGGCCAGAGGTGTGCGTCTTGGGCGAAAGCTCCCGCGTTTAATCTAACGGTTTATCTCAGCAGTCTTACCCCGGATTCTCTCGACCGATCGTTCGTAACCGACAGCGAGAGACACGTTTAACAATTCAAAATTATACCACGAAGATATGCGGAATTTCCAATTATGAATTTGTCGCAACACTTCTCTAACAGGTCTACCGATCTCAGGAGTCCTACCCAGGATTCTCTCGATCGATCGTTAGTAACCGACAACGAGAGACACGGGTAACAATTCCATATTTTACCCCGAAGATATGCGGAATTTCCAATTATTTACGCATCTCGTGATTCAAGATCATCTCACCACTCCTATCGGGAGACACGCGGCGCGGCCCGGACAAAAATGGATATGATATGATCCTGGTCGGCAACGTTTTCATTTTTCTCCAAGCTCTCATCTTGCGCCTACCTGCTGTCTCAGCGGCTTGTGTTTTTGTTTGATTAATGATTTTTGCGCGCTACTTTTCTTTAGCGATATTTCATATTGACCATGTTTTCGTGTGCATGCGTGGAACCCGGCGGGGGGGCGTTCCTGCGATGTTCTCGCATGAGCCGCATCCCACCAGCAGCCCATCCTGCGATATAGGGATGATTGGAGGCCGTCGGGCGTCTTTGCATCCCGCCTGACGGTTTGGGTTCAATTTCCAACAGGAATTCTTCCTTCCTGAGCAGCGCTCTGTTTTTTTTGCAGGTTTATGCTGTGCCTTTTCTGAAGCCGCCAGCAACGGCCATAGTGCATAATTCATGCTGTTCATTTTCTGAAGCCGCCAGCAACGTTCTTGGCGGCATCTTTCCCTCTGGCCCTACTAAGCTGAAGGGATGCTTGGAGACCGGCGGGATCCTGAACAGCAGCCCGACGGGTTGGGTTCGATTCCCAACATCTTTACTAACCAGCGTTTCGTTTTTATTTGCAGGTTTTGTTTTTAACGCCGAGCATCTTTTTGTGCCGCCAGCTCTGCTGGCGGCATCCTGTGACTTCCAGCTCTGTTTAGGTTTCGCCGATTATTGAAGTTCAGAATTTTAGATTTCCCACCTACTGTCCCGCTGCTGTTTTCAAAACGTCTATTTTGTACGTAGACGCCCACCCGAGGGCGAAATGCGGACAGCAGTTGGCTGTCGGTATTGGGTTCGATCCCCAACGTCCTGACTGATTCGCTGTTCGTGGGCTGCAGGAAACGTTTTGGTTCTGAAGATTTTGGAACGTGCACTGTGCTCTAGTTTCCTAGGTTAGATTTTCATATCGCCCACGGGTAGTTGAATCCTTGTATTAGAAACTAGCAGCCTAGTAGTAATACGTTGTAAGTAATTATGCTAATATTTTTTAAGGGTGTAATCGGGTTTTCTTTTTGTATCTTTATCCATCTGAAATGCTTGCTTGGTTGCCACTTCTTGTATGCCTCGTGCTATATGAATGTCCCCAAGTGATCGTATAATACATCTGTGTTTTATGTAATACTTGCGGTACTACTCGTTTAGTTATTTTGTTTTTCAAGTCGTAATCGCGGTAATATCCGTTTGTGTTCCCCCTAGCTTATTTTCATTTTCGGAAATTTTCTGTGAATTTTCACGACAGAATTGAGCGTGGCGCTCATGTTTGTCGCAGGTGCACGATATAAATATAATTATGTCGCACGGTGCGACAAATAAAAAGACCTCGCAACAAAAATGAAGTGCTACGCCAGCTGAGCACAGACGCAGCGAATATCTCAGAACCCTGAAGCAGGAGTTGCTAAACACCCAGCATCATCGCACAGAGCATTTCCGGCTGGTAAGCGACATCATCTGGAGAGTGGCTGAAGTGCGCTATCAGGTGGTACTGGCGCCGGACTCGCCCTTGCGGGAGCTAGTGTTGAGAGAAGCTCACGAGGCACCGTCCGCAGGCCACACCGGCAGGGACAAGACGCTGGAGCGGGTCCGAAGACGTTTCTGGTGGCCGCGAATGGACCTAGATGTAGCAGAATGGGTGAAGACGTGCGTGACGTGTCAGCAGACCCAGCCGCGGCAGGGGTATCCCATGGGACTGTTGCAACCGCATCGAGTGCCAAGCAGACTCTGGGAGGTGGTCAGCATCGACTTCGTAACCGGGCTCCCGATGACTCAGCAGCGAGGAGTGAACGCCTTCACCACTTTCACCTGCAAGCTGAGCAAGATGGTACATGTGGTGCCAATGACCTACAACGACAGCTCAGCAGAAGTGGTGGTAAGATTGTTCATGGACGCAGTATGGCGATTGCACGGAGCTCCCATGAAGATAGTGTGTGACCGAGACCCCCGCTTTCGCGACGCCATGACTCAGGAGTTCGTGCGACTGATGGGCGCCAAGGTAGCTAGCACCACTCCCTATCACCCTCAGAGCGACGGGCAAGCGGAACGCAGCAACCACACCGTGGAGCGCA
>LGRX02009573.1:0-10921 GCA_001247695.2 Cymbomonas tetramitiformis | reverse complement strand
CGCTAGGCTCGACGCATTCCTTGCGACCGCAGTTAAACAAATTTCTCTTTAGCCCTCTTCCCTCTTGACACTTTGGGTGGTAGCGCAACTCGCACACCTGGCATCGTGTTACGAAAGCCCCCTTATCACAATAGCAACACCTATCTTCCGGAAGTACCTCTTTACATGCACCACACTGCACCGCCGGATACTTTTTATTCGCACAGGTAAAGTGAAAGCTCCTATTGCAAACCCTACAAGTCAGCGCTGGAGCTAGTTTACTGTCGCATCCATCGACATGGCAGCGGTGGTATTCAGAGGCGTTTCGGGGCATTTTCCCCGCACGGGTTTTGGCAGGCGCGTTGTTTCCGCCTCGGTTTCTTGAGGTCATTGCAGTTTCCGAAGTGCTAGCTCTAAGAAGTGTTCTTCAAGAATGGCTTCCGCTCGCTTGCACCAACTAGGGCGCTGAGACGCAGTAACTGTGCATGCATGTGTGACGTGAGCTCAGTATAAATCGAGGACAAAACCGCCCAAGCATTTCGGGTACGTCGATGGATCTGGGATCGGATCCGACATACGAGAAATGTGCATGCACGTGTGACGTCAGCTCAGTATAAATCGAGGACAAAACCGCCCAAGCATTTCGGGTACGTCGATGGATCTGGGATCGGATCCGACATACGAGAAATGTGCATGCACGTGTGACGTCAGCTCAGTATAAATCGAGGACAAAACCGCCCAAGCATTTCGGGTACGTCGATGGATCTGGGATCGGATCCGACATACGAGAAATGTGCATGCACGTGTGACGTCAGCTCATTATAAATCGAGGACAAAACCGCCCAAGCATTTCTCGTACGTCGATGGATCTGGGATCGGATCCGACATACGAGAAATGTGCATGCACGTGTCACGTCAGCTCAGTATAAATCGAGGACAAAACCGCCCAGGCATTTCTCGTACGTCGATGGATCTGGGATCGGATCCGACATACGAGAAATGTTCATGCACGTGTGACGTCAGCTCAGTATGAATCGAGGACAAAACCGCCCAAGCATTTCGTGGAAGTAAGTATGTGAAAATGCTTGAAGAGAAAGACAAACTTGTATATATTACTATGGATATGCATACGCGATATGTCTTGGAATCGGAGCAAACGGTGTAGGAGGGCGCGAATATGGGTGGCAGCACGAAGCGGCGCCCCAATCCCACAAGCTTTAACGGTATGAATATCTACACCCCGAAACGTGTGTACAATACACATGTGATTGTGCTGCTGTGAGACTTCGCGTCAAGGAAGGGTTTACGTGTGTCTTACTAGATTGTTTGGTGACAGGGACGCATATCGGGGAAGGGTTATTGAACGTCACGCTCGTGCGGGATCAACGATCGTGGCTATTTGGGGTGTTATGTACGACTCTCCACATTACGCTGCTTGCAGTGAGCGTTTTCTTGGCGTTGTGTGGCTCCGACGCTGCCTACAATCCGGGACCGAATTGGGATATTCCTCCCGTTCTTATAGACTTGTTACCCCTTCTCGTAGAGGTTGGAGATTCCGCTCGCATTATACCTCTTGGAGTGTGGCCCCTGAAAGATGATGATATGGATACGCTTGACACGTTGGTGGGGAAGATAGATTTGTTGTGCGAGGCCTGGACATCGGCAAAAGGACAAGGTGATGTTAATCACGCTCACTCAGAGGAGGTTTGTGACGATGTGGAAATGTCAGACGAGTTGCAAGGTGGGCATGAGGAAACGCACGAACGTCCTAGAGGTGAATTGCCGCAAGTAAGTGCCGGTTTTGAGGAGTTGACGCGCGGGAATAAGGGTTGGTGGATCGAGAAGATGCGAACGGCATTTGGGAGAAGCCCTCACCGCATTGCGGGTGCGGTGAGGGCGTATATCGAGTCCCTTCCGGCGGGCTTGAGTTCGGAGGTGCACAAGGAGTGCAATGCGGCATTGTTGTCGTTAGGTGACCGGCGCGAGGAGACAGTGAAGAATTGTGTTGTGGCGAATTTGAGGGACGCGTTATCACGCTTAGCACGACGAAACACACGTGCGAACGTTAGTCTAACGAGGGGGATAGCGGCTGCGGCATTTGGGAGCAACTTGGCCGAGGATAGCTTGGTGCGTACGGCTTGCACGATGCTTGGTGTGCATCAACGCGTTGGAACGCTTGGGGTGGTCGGAAATTCAAACTTGAGGGAGGGGGCACACATGGGAACTGAGGAGAGAGGGCGTCGTGGCCTTTGGGAGGGCGTGATGCTTGCGGAACGGAGATTGTCTACCCGATGCTTGACAATGGCGACTTGTGCTCTTATTAGAGCTTTTTGGTTGCACCCGGACAACACTCGAGTTAGTCCTTGCAAAAAGGACGCCGTGTTGGCACGTGACCCCAACACCGGTGCTTTGAGAACACCGAGGGAGTTCGTGAGCAAACATTGGTTGGAAGCCTCTCAACTAGTAATATATAGGAGGTTTCAAGCCAAGTACCCCGCTCTCAAGATTGGGCAACGTTCCTTTGAGAAGCAAGCGGTGTGCAAGCCGCACAATGTTGTGCGGCTGCGAAGGAAGGACAACATATCTTGTTGTTGTAGGTACCACGAAGACATGCGAATGGTCCTTGAGGGCTTTGACAAGGCCCAAGAGGCGGTGCATTCACCATGTCAGTGCGTGCACTTCGGCGACATGTTGCCCACGGGTTCGAAGGACACCTGAGCATAGGCGAAAGGCGGTGGGGAACACGGGAATGGTTTGCACTATTGCAAAGGCGGGGAGGTCGACATCAACTTTCGCCAAGGGCTTGTTGTGTCCGCGGGTGGGGGATAAGCATGCCATGGAGTGCTTGAGAGGGAGGTGCGAGAAGTGTGGCGGCTTGGCCAACTTCAAAGTGTGTGACAGTGAGGTGCAGCATGAGGCGCAAGTGCCGTGGTCTTGTTACGAGACTTGCGGCACAGGACAGATGGACGAGGGTGGTAAGGAGATTCGGCGACTGCAGTTTGTGCAGAAGAAGACGAAGCTGGCCGCCTTGATCGCCAAGTTGCAGGCGCTGTTGCTGGGGCACGAGCCGGGGGCTTCGCCAAACTGTCAGTGCAAGGGGAACTTCTTAGTGAATAGCGCGACCGCAGGGCAACCGGAGGCATGGGCGTGGAAGAAGTTGGAAGGCTGCAGGGATTGCGCGTTTCTGCGGCCATATGCATATCACACTTTCATGGCATTACACCAGCAGCGGCAGTTTCAGACGTGCGTCAGGGATTTGCCACTGGGACATGCGGTGTTATTCTTGTTTGACTTCTCGGAGAATCATTCATTGAACATTCCTCGAGAGGTGCAAAGTCTGCATTGGGTGGTGAAGCAGGCGACCATATTAGTCTGCGTGGTGTGGAGACATGCGTGTATGGCCGTGGATGGGGTGGAATCAACCGCGGAGAACCCGGTGCTGGTGAAGGATTACGTGTACTTGTTGAGCGATGACCGGAAGCACGATCACCGCTTCATTCAGTACATGCGGGAGTTGATCATCAGAGACTACTTCATCGGGAGGGGGATCGCAAAGCCCTTGTTTATCCACGAGTAGGCAGATGGTTGTGCGGGACAAAATAAGTGCGCGGCAGGGTTTGCAGATGTGGCGAACAGCAAATACGAGTGGTCTTTAGGTGTACCTTGCCAACGGAACTTCTTTGAGACGGCGCATGCCAAGGGGGAGCAGGATGGGGCGGGGGCGCATGTCAAGCACGCAGCGGCGGTGGCGGTCATATCAGAGGGTGACAAGTGGTATGCCCGCATCAATTGCGCTGCAGACCTGCATGCGTTCTGTTGCGAGAGATTGAGCCGACGTGCGGATAGCAGTTACGCCAAGGCAAGAGCGAGCTTCAATCAACGGTTTTTTTACTTGGTACCAGAGGACGCACTGCACGAGGAGGCGGGAGGATTGCATGCGGTGGATCACAATGCTGGTGCAGCATACCAGGCGGTGGATGGGACGCAGCGCTTGCATTCTGTAAGGGGGGGGGAGGGCGAGGGGAAGTTGATGGTACGTGAGCGTACATGCTATTGTGTGAATTGTTATGCGGAGTGTGTGCGCTCCATTCCGGACTCGGAGGGATGCTTGGAGACGTCCCACGTGGATGCGTGGAGAGATGTGGAGTTGCGGCCGGCTACGGGCGCGGCCGCCGTGAGGATTCGCGGCATGGTGGAGGAGTATGCGGCGGGTGTGAGTGTAGCCGTGCGGCGTGGTAGCATCATGGCGGTGAAGAAGGATCCTACGGACGCATCACATGCCTACTACTTGGTGAAGGCGCTGTCTGGTGTCACGGAGGTCGGCGGGAGGATCCGCCGTGATGACTATAGACAGACATTTGCTCCTGGAGACTCGGTGATTTCGGGGAGATACTTTGAGTGGACGGATCCAAACGTGCGAGATACATACACCTTAGTGGCTGCGCAACGCTCTCACCCAAAATTTTTATGAAAAATTTCAAGCGATATAATGGATAAAGGGAAGATAATTTTGAAATTATTCACGAGAATTTTGTGTTAAAGCAGCTCTCACGACATGGGGGGGCGAAAGCCGACATCTTGCGGACCGGCAACGAGTCCGCAGCACGAAGCAGCGGAGATGAGCCTTGAGTTACTCATCAGCACAGCTCAGGCTGCGCTGAGAGCACAAAGGCTAGCACGAAGGCAGGGGGCGGCCCTGCCGGAATGCATCGGTGACGACGAGTCCATTGCGCTTACGCCGCAACAGAGCCTAACGCATCTGGCTCTGCACGCGACTCGAGCAGTTGCAGCAGCGGCAATGGTGTGCCTTCCCGCATTTGAGCGGGCTAGCACGACAGCACCGGGCTTGGCGACTTCATCGACGTTTCCGCCTTCTTCATCCACGCGTGGCACCGCCTCATCGCAGGGGCCAAGCGTCAGGACCCTCAGGAGAACCACGCAGCGACAGAACGCGAAGGAGCGCGCTGAGCGGAGAGATCCGCCAGCGACGACGGGGTTTTTCACGACTCCTTCCGTTTTGCCAACGGTCGTACCAGGAGCATCTTTCACCTTTGGCAACGCCTCTGGAACAGTGAAGTCCAGAGACTTCGCGCAAACCGCGGCGCCATCCTGTGGTGCAGCGGTTTCGGACTCAACGTTTTCGGACATCGTTCAGCGTGCACCGTCTGGCACACCGCCTTCTCCTGGTGAGAAACGTAGTGGTAAACCGGCATCGGTGCCGCCTAGCCCACCGAGAACGAGCAAAAAGGGGAAAGCAGCTGCGCAGGGGGACTCGCAGGACGAGGACATCGCCGACCTCGAGTACGAGGACCCCTGGCATGAGGCGGACGGCTTGGACGTGGAGGTCTATGACCAGCACGTCTGAAACTCCGCCAGCTACATTTCCCTGGCGCGCCTTCACTCAGCGCGCATGTGCAGGACCTGCTGGAAGCGAGTCAGCGGCCGACGAGTTTGGCAACCTGGCGGGACAGGCACGACAGAGCCGGCATCCGCTTTTCGTCCCCCACACCAAGACGCATCTGGGGGTTTTCAGCGGCGGCAGCGGCGTGGTCATTAGACTGGCGCATCTACATTCGACCACAATATCTGCTCAACATCTACCCTCTACAGATCTTGCTCTAGTTGGAGCACAACTTGTGCTTTTAGAATTGCATGTATCCTAGGATATGCACCCCCACCGGGCCGCATACTGGGAGACCCCATTAGGAGCTCCACTAGTAGACGGCCTCACTTGGCATCGGACAAACTTGCTTGCCTGGTGCCAAATAAACAGTGGGGGCATCTTTAACCGCTTGTCGCCCGTGCCATCTGAACTGCAGCCTCCCGTTATGAGGCAGGGCTGCAGGGAGGGTTTTAACTTTTGCAAGTGATAACTGCCTGGGACATCTGTAGATAGGTAGAAATAAAGGGGCAGGCTTGACAGCTGTGCACCTCCTAACATCACGTCTCCGGTAGGAGTATATCACATTTTTTCTTTTTTTTTTTCTAGCAAGAAGTGCTTGATTCCGTGTGAAGCCGTACTAGCATGTGATGTTCGCCTAGTTAAGAGGGGGGATGTGCACATGCTACCCCTGAGGGAGCATGAGCGGTTGTTGGCACTTCTGTGAGATTCTAGTGTTATGTAGATGTATATATTGTATATATTGTAGATACTGTTATGTTGCGGTGTATATTGTTATGACTTGTACATACTTCGAATAACTTCTCCGTATCACGTGCTACATCTCACGCACCCGCAATATATGCAATTTCTGCTTTGCAGCCCTTTTTACAGACGAAATTAGCTCCCCAGCACCCCGTGAATATGACCCGATGTGAAATTTCGCTTCTCATTGCCTAGGTATGACCTCTAAATACTTCTCACAACTTCTAATAACTTCTCCGTATCACGTGCTACATCTGCGCCCACGAGACATGCATTTTCTGTTTTGCAGTCAATTTACAGACGAAATTAGCCCCCCAACGCCCCTTGAATGTGACCCGATGTGAAATATCACTTCTCGATGCCTAGTAATAACTTCTAGATACTTCTCACAACTTCTAATAACTTCACCGTATCTTTTGCATATCTCACGCGCCCACGAGACATGCATTTTCTGTTTTGCAGTCAGTTTACAGACGAAATTAGCTCCCCAACGCCCCGCGAATGTGACCCGATGTGAAATATCACTTCTCGATGCCTAGTAATAACTTCTAGATACTTCTCACAACTTCTAATGACTTCACCGTATCATTTGCATATCTCACGCGCCCACGAGACATGCATTTTCTGTTTTGCAGTCAGTTTACAGACGAAATTAGCTCCCCAACGCCCCGCGAATGTGACCCGATGTGAAATATCACTTCTCGATGCCTAGTAATAACTTCTAGATACTTCTCACAACTTCTAATAACTTCACCGTATCATTTGCATATCTCACGCGCCCACGAGACATGTATTTTCTGTTTTGCAGTCATTTTACAGACGAAATTAGCTCCCCAACGCCCCGTGAATATGACCCGATGTGAAATTCCGCTTCACACTGCCTAGGGATGACCTCCAAATAATTCTCACCAACTCTAGTAACTTCCCCGTATCACTCACATATCTCACGCGCCCGCAAGATATGCAATTTCTGTACCGCAGCCCTTCTGCGACCCGTTAGCAGCCTGGTGGCCACCGCGATGATCAAAAATGTGAAATATTGCCTTTGAATGATTTCTTTTAACAACTAAGTACTTCCTGAAACTTCTTGCGACTTCTAAATGCCATTTTCATCGATTATGCAATTTATAGTGCAAGGCCGTCCACCTAGCCGTGCCACATGCCTATATTGAAGCAGTACGCTGAGCAGTCCAGGTCATGTTGAAGGGAATGAGATGGCAGCGATGAGAGAATGGGCACATTACCACAAATATACTGTCGTGCCCATTAGTAGTGATAGGCAGGTCAGTAATCCAGTCAAGAGATACATCAAGCCATTTTGTCTTAGGCACACAATATCGTATATGTGACCGACCATAAGGTTTGTCTCTCCTCGTTTTCTGGCGTTGACACACGGGGCACTCCCGAATGTACTGAATGGCTGCCATCGTCATTCCTGGCCAATAATATCGGCTACGCAATTGATGAAGCATGCGACTTTTGCCTACATGACCAGAAATAGTGGCTGAGTGGCACTCATGAAGTAGAATGTGGCGAAGCTGTGTGATCTCACCGTCATCTGTAGGAACTTTGGCAGTACATGGCACCACGTATTGATGCGCCCTCCTAGAGTGAAGACGGCGACTTGGTATGAGACTTTTATTTTTGCTTCGCCACTGGGGAACACTATGCTTTTGACAATAACCGGCGGACAGGTGCCAGTGAGCTCTCCACTGGGCATGGCTTTAAATGCGCCCAACCCTGTGTTATCTATTTTCTGAAACGAGAACAACTTGTCTACCGCAGCTTGAGTTATTAAGCGCGTGGAGACGTGCGAACCCGCGCGACTCTCCCACTGACGTTTTTTAATGCCTAATGGCAATATCATTTGTTGGTAAACCTCCGCTGGGAAGTTATTGTCTATTGTGCTCAAGGTGGGGTAACCCACCGTAACAACGCCTTACTTACGGTGGGTTAACCATAGCGTAGTTTGTTAACACCATAATGCACATCGAATGGTCTCAAATATGGTCGATCATATGTGATTTCACAACTAGACATTCATGTTTAGTTGGACAAAGCCGAATGGCATGTACTTGTGATCGGATATATCCGCGGTATCCATCCCAATATACCTCCGATGGCACGTTCGGTGCCGTGATCCCAAATGCACACAAACGTGGCCCGATTTCTACGTTTCATCCACGATGCCAATGTGCGCATGGGTGTATTTCGTGAAGTTTGATATATTTTTACCACCTTGAGTCAATACTTCGCGAGAAACATGCATATATATATATCCCCGTATAGACAAAATATCGCCATTTTTGCCCTTAAGTATGGAAACACATTGATATTGCAAATATGACCACTTCCGCGACTCAGATGGGATGGATGTTGTACTGGTCCCCACACGCCGAATTGGGACGATGGTCGGGTGCGAAGGGGGGGGTTTCGTTCGAACCAATAATTACACGGTGCCTGAAACGCCGAATTGGCGCGAAATTATAAATTCCTGAGTGCTTGGCTTACAGAAGCTTACATTGAAGCCGATAGCCACTGTGAAGCCACTGTTAAGCCGGTTGGTTGAATTCGCGAGCGCCATGCACGGCATTACTTCGTAAGCTTCTGCAATGTTTTTAGACACGGTGTCTCGAGAATTTTCGCGCATGCGCGTCTCAAAGCCGAGCGTCAATGGCGCATACGCAAATGGCGGTATGTGCGATTATGCCGCATAGTTGCTGTCGTGTAGCCGAACCTATTCGCAACTGATATGGCGAGCAATAGAAAAGCGTGTTCTATCCTAAACTTTGCGGCCAACGATAAGTGTTCGCGCTGTGTCTCTGAGCATGCAGGTTGCAGCAACGTGCACTTGTTGCCCCAGCAACCTCCTTTTGATAACGACTGGCGACATCCACGCGGAGCTCCGACTTCAATAATACAAACTGATGCGCCGACGTTGCGGGATCAGAGAAAGAATAATGGCGTATCTGCTTTCTCGGCTTCGGACAGTCATTCTATCATCAATGTAGAGCGACAATTGATAGTTGAGACAGACGGCAATGACGCTGCAACTAATCAACTCCCCGCGAAGTGGTTAACAAGGAGAGGCCGTTCAAGATCGGAAAGTTGCACAGCCGATGATGGTACGCATGCACACGCTTATTGTGAATTATCATATTAGTACGGCAGATGTTAATTGTGGACATGATGGCAACGTATGCGCTCTATAATAATGGTAATAATACGCGCGTCGTCCGTGTAGCTATGCACAAACATATGCGCATCATGCAGAGAGTGCGCATTGTGTCAGTTGTGTGCGGCGACATGACGCGGTGTTGGTGATCGGATATGTTGCAGCCCAAGCGCATACCGCCAATAACATCGCCACGACTGCCATCGACACGGCTGCAGAGGTGTTGCATGAAAGGGAGCTTTGAAGTTCAGATCGTGCTACTTTCGAAGTGACGACTACCACACCGCGCAAACGACCACTGTTGATGGTAGTTGCATCAGATGTAAATGTGGAGGTGACATCTCCACATGGCACTTCGACAACACTATCTAGTTACAAAGAAGTTGGGGAGTATACCTCTCATAAACAATGCGAGGCGATCAACGAAATGCACTCCGTGTCGCACGCCGACAAACATCGTATCCGAGGTAGGTCCACGCTCATTACATGCACGCACACATATGTGTTATCAACTTTGATGCTGACTTACCACGGAGGTGACATAGGCGGAGGGCTATGGGGATGCGGCCAGAATTTCACATCATATAGCATGCGTATATCAGAAAGTCCGGGAGGCTGATGCCCCTGATTTATCTCCAGAGCAACGAAGGCATATGCTTGACATCTCCACGTACAATGTGCTGAGCGATCAAAGCAATCAGAGTGCTGTCACGGCATTAGGAGTAGTGAAATTCTCGGCAGCAACGCATCATCAGATGCATCCCGAGAGAGTTAAAGCTAGTATAGCTAGTGACAAAGCAGGGGATTATGTCGGTGCCGCATTATTGTTTGGTACATTGGTCGAGGATACAATGGACAGCACCGGCATGTCATTCTGGAGGCACACTCACAATATTCCAGGAGAGGGGAAGAGTAGAAACGACATGAAAGGTGGTCAGTTCAGCCAACACTTGAAGCGCATGCGTCGACGCGGGGGCGAAGGCTCCAATCAGCAAACCGCAAAGGAGGTCACGGACTCTTTGGACCTCCTACCCATGAAAGGCCTTGATAATAAGGTTGTCTATGTTCCCATACACAAATTGCCCGAAAATACACAGCTTGATAGCATTCATCATCTTCAATCGAAATACAATGTCAAGGAGCGAGAGGGTGGGCCAGAATCAAATATGCTCCGATGTTGGATTTTTGGGGGCATCGGACTTGGTACTGTCGTCAAGGTGGAGATTCCAGCGGAAGCAAACCTCAAGGTAAGCTCGTGATCATGTGTGTGCTCATGTGTGCTCATGTGTGCTCATGTGTGCTCATGTGTGTAAGTGTACACATTAGTATTCACTCTGGCTTACCACCACGCATTGTGTGTAAGTGTATGCGTGTAGTTGAAGATTGCAAAATACTTAAATATGTGTGTGTGCGTGTGTGCGCGCGCGTGTGTGTGTGTGTATGGATGAATGAATATTGTTATGTGTTGCGGGCTGTGTGGCTTTAGCATAATTTCTAAATTAAGTATGCGTGTACTTGCTATGTTGTATACTTGTGTAGACTGTGATGTAGCAACTTTTCTAAATTATGTATGCTTGGATTGAGTATGTATACTTGTATAGGCTGTGATATATCACAATGTG
>LGRX02009571.1:0-13282 GCA_001247695.2 Cymbomonas tetramitiformis | reverse complement strand
AATGAACGCCGTGCATGCTTTGCCCGTGCAGTGCCCTCGCAGGTGTGTGATGGCTGCCCTTGAATAGTTCCTAAAACGCGAGAACTCCGCAAGTTCGCTCGATATAGGAACCATCCGAGGCCAGCTGCCCCCACCCCCTGCAGTTCTGCACATGCCTATCATCCCCCGTGCGTACACAATGAACGCCGTGCATGCTTTGCCCGTGCAGTGCCCTCGCAGGTGTGTGATGGCTGCCCTTGAATACTTCCTAAAACGCGAGAACTCCGCAAGTTCGCGCGATATAGGAACCATCCGAGGCCAGCTGCCCCACCCCCTGCAGTTGTGCACATGCCTATCATTACACGTACACAATGAAAGCCGTGCATGCTTTGCCCGTGCAGCGCCCTCGCAGGTGTGTGGTGGCTGCCCTTGAATAGTTCCTAAAACGCGAGAACTCCGCAAGTTCGCGCGATATAGGAACCATCCGAGGCCAACTGCCCCAACCCCTGCAGTTGTGCACATGCCTATCATTACACGTACACAAGGAAAGCCGTGCAGGCTTTGCCCGTGCAGTGCCCTCGCAGGTGTGTGATGGCTGCCCTTGAATAGTTCCTAAATCGCGAGAACTCCGCAAGTTCGCGCGATATAGGAACCATACAGTACCAAGGCCAGCTGCCCCCACCCCCTGCAGTTGTGCACATGCCTATCATCCCCCGTGCGTACACAATGAAAGCCGTGCAGGCTTTGCCCGTGCGGCGCCCTCGCAGGTGTGTGATGGCTGCCCTTGAATACTTCCTAAAGCGCGAGAACACCGCAAGTTCGCGCGATAAAGGAACCATCCGAGGCCAGCTGCCCCCACCCCCTGCAGTTCTGCACATGCCTATCATCCCCCGTGCGTACACAATGAACGCCGTGCAGGTTTTGCCCGTGCAGTGCCCTCGCAGGTGTGTGATGGCTGCCCTTGAATACTTCCTAAAACGCGAGAACTCCGCAAGTTCGCTCGATATAGGAACCATCCGAGGCCAGCTGCCCCCACCCCCTGCAGTTGTGCACATGCCTATCATTACACGTACACAAGGAAAGCCGTGCATGCTTTGCCCGTGCAGTGCCCTCGCAGGTGTGTGATGGCTGCCCTTGAATACTTCCTAAATCGCGAGAACTCCGCAAGTTCGCTCGGTATAGGAACCAAACAGTACCGAGGCCAACTGCCCCCACCCCCTGCAGTTGTGCACATGCCTATCATCCCCCGTGCGTACACAATGAACGCCGTGCATGCTTTGCCCGTGCAGTGCCCTCGCAGGTGTGTGATGGCTGCCCTTGAATAGTTCCTAAAACGCGAGAACTCCGCAAGTTCGCGCGATATAGGAACCATCCGAGGCCAACTGCCCCAACCCCTGCAGTTGTGCACATGCCTATCATTACACGTACACAAGGAAAGCCGTGCAGGCTTTGCCCGTGCAGTGCCCTCGCAGGTGTGTGATGGCTGCCCTTGAATAGTTCCTAAATCGCGAGAACTCCGCAAGTTCGCGCGATATAGGAACCATACAGTACCAAGGCCAGCTGCCCCCACCCCCTGCAGTTGTGCACATGCCTATCATCCCCCGTGCGTACACAATGAAAGCCGTGCAGGCTTTGCCCGTGCGGCGCCCTCGCAGGTGTGTGATGGCTGCCCTTGAATACTTCCTAAAGCGCGAGAACACCGCAAGTTCGCGCGATAAAGGAACCATCCGAGGCCAGCTGCCCCCACCCCCTGCAGTTCTGCACATGCCTATCATCCCCCGTGCGTACACAATGAACGCCGTGCAGGTTTTGCCCGTGCAGTGCCCTCGCAGGTGTGTGATGGCTGCCCTTGAATACTTCCTAAAACGCGAGAACTCCGCAAGTTCGCTCGATATAGGAACCATCCGAGGCCAGCTGCCCCCACCCCCTGCAGTTGTGCACATGCCTATCATTACACGTACACAAGGAAAGCCGTGCATGCTTTGCCCGTGCAGTGCCCTCGCAGGTGTGTGATGGCTGCCCTTGAATACTTCCTAAATCGCGAGAACTCCGCAAGTTCGCTCGGTATAGGAACCAAACAGTACCGAGGCCAACTGCCCCCACCCCCTGCAGTTGTGCACATGCCTATCATCCCCCGTGCGTACACAATGAACGCCGTGCATGCTTTGCCCGTGCAGTGCCCTCGCAGGTGTGTGATGGCTGCCCTTGAATACTTCCTAAAACGCGAGAACTCCGCAAGTTCGCTCGGTATAGGAACCAAACAGTGCCGAGGCCAGCTGCCCCACCCCCTGCAGTTCTGCACATGCATATCATCCCCCGTGCGTACACAATGAACGCCGTGCATGCTTTGCCCGTGCAGTGCCCTCGCAGGTGTGTGATGGCTGCCCTTGAATAGTTCCTAAAACGCGAGAACTCCGCAAGTTCGCTCGATATAGGAACCATCCGAGGCCAGCTGCCCCCACCCCCTGCAGTTCTGCACATGCCTATCATCCCCCGTGCGTACACAATGAACGCCGTGCATGCTTTGCCCGTGCAGTGCCCTCGCAGGTGTGTGATGGCTGCCCTTGAATAGTTCCTAAAACGCGAGAACTCCGCAAGTTCGCGCGATATAGGAACCAAACAGTACCGAGGCCAGCTGCCCCCACCCCCTGCAGTTGTGCACATGCCTATCATCCCACGTACACAATGAAAGCCGTGCATGCTTTGCCCGTGCAGCGCCCTCGCAGGTGTGTGGTGGCTGCCCTTGAATAGTTCCTAAAACGCGAGAACTCCGCAAGTTCGCGCGATATAGGAACCATCCGAGGCCAACTGCCCCAACCCCTGCAGTTGTGCACATGCCTATCATTACACGTACACAAGGAAAGCCGTGCAGGCTTTGCCCGTGCAGTGCCCTCGCAGGTGTGTGATGGCTGCCCTTGAATAGTTCCTAAATCGCGAGAACTCCGCAAGTTCGCGCGATATAGGAACCATACAGTACCAAGGCCAGCTGCCCCCACCCCCTGCAGTTGTGCACATGCCTATCATCCCCCGTGCGTACACAATGAAAGCCGTGCAGGCTTTGCCCGTGCGGCGCCCTCGCAGGTGTGTGATGGCTGCCCTTGAATACTTCCTAAAGCGCGAGAACACCGCAAGTTCGCGCGATAAAGGAACCATCCGAGGCCAGCTGCCCCCACCCCCTGCAGTTCTGCACATGCCTATCATCCCCCGTGCGTACACAATGAACGCCGTGCAGGTTTTGCCCGTGCAGTGCCCTCGCAGGTGTGTGATGGCTGCCCTTGAATACTTCCTAAAACGCGAGAACTCCGCAAGTTCGCTCGATATAGGAACCATCCGAGGCCAGCTGCCCCCACCCCCTGCAGTTGTGCACATGCCTATCATTACACGTACACAAGGAAAGCCGTGCAGGCTTTGCCCGTGCAGTGCCCTCGCAGGTGTGTGATGGCTGCCCTTGAATACTTCCTAAATCGCGAGAACTCCGCAAGTTCGCTCGGTATAGGAACCAAACAGTACCAAGGCCAACTGCCCCCACCCCCTGCAGTTGTGCACATGCCTATCATCCCCCGTGCGTACACAATGAACGCCGTGCATGCTTTGCCCGTGCAGTGCCCTCGCAGGTGTGTGATGGCTGCCCTTGAATAGTTCCTAAAACGCGAGAACTCCGCAAGTTCGCTCGATATAGGAACCATCCGAGGCCAGCTGCCCCCACCCCCTGCAGTTCTGCACATGCCTATCATCCCCCGTGCGTACACAATGAACGCCGTGCATGCTTTGCCCGTGCAGTGCCCTCGCAGGTGTGTGATGGCTGCCCTTGAATACTTCCTAAAACGCGAGAACTCCGCAAGTTCGCTCGGTATAGGAACCAAACAGTGCCGAGGCCAGCTGCCCCACCCCCTGCAGTTGTGCACATGCATATCATCCCCCGTGCGTACACAATGAACGCCGTGCATGCTTTGCCCGTGCAGTGCCCTCGCAGGTGTGTGATGGCTGCCCTTGAATAGTTCCTAAACCGCGAGGACTCCGCAAGTTCGCTCGGTATAGGAACCAAACAGTACCGAGGCCAGCTGCCCCCACCCCCTGCAGTTGTGCACATGCCTATCATCCCCCGTGCGTACACAATGAAAGCCGTGCAGGCTTTGCCGGTGCAGTGCCCTCGCAGGTGTGTGATGGCTGCCCTTGAATAGTTCCTAAAACGCGAGAACTCCGCAAGTTCGCGCGATATAGGAACCATACAGTACCAAGGCCAGCTGCCCCCACCCCCTGCAGTTGTGCACATGCCTATCATCCCCCGTGCGTACACAATGAAAGCCGTGCAGGCTTTGCCCGTGCGGCGCCCTCGCAGGTGTGTGATGGCTGCCCTTGAATACTTCCTAAATCGCGAGAAATCCGCAAGTTCGCTCGATACAGGAACCATCCGAGGCCAGCTGCCCCCACCCCCTGCAGTTGTGCACATGCCTATCATCCCCCGTGCGTACACAAGGAAAGCCGTGCAGGCTTTGCCCGTGCAGTGCCCTCGCAGGTGTGTGATGGCTGCCCTTGAATAGTTCCTAAAACGCGAGAACTCCGCAAGTTCGCGCGATAAAGGAACCATACAGTACCAAGGCCAGCTGTCCCCACCCCCTGCAGTTGTGCACATGCCTATCATCCCCCGTGCGTACACAATGAAAGCCGTGCAGGCTTTGCCCGTGCGGCGCCCTCGCAGGTGTGTGGTGGCTGCCCTTGAATAGTTCCTAAAACGCGAGAACTCCGCAAGTTCGCGCGATATAGGAACCATCCGAGGCCAGCTGCCCCCACCCCCTGCAGTTGTGCACATGCCTATCATCCCCCGTGCGTACACAATGAAAGCCGTGCAGGCTTTGCCCGTGCAGTGCCCTCGCAGGTGTGTGATGGCTGCCCTTGAATACTTCCTAAAACGCGAGAACTCCGCAAGTTCGCGCGATATAGGAACCATACAGTACCAAGGCCAGCTGCCCCCACCCCCTGCAGTTCTGCACATGCCTATCATCCCCCGTGCGTACACAATGAAAGCCGTGCATGCTTTGCCCGTGCAGCGCCCTCGCAGGTGTGTGATGGCTGCCCTTGAAGAATTCCTAAAACGCGAGAACTCCGCAAGTTTGCTCGATATAGGAACCATCCGAGGCCAGCTGCCCCCACCCCCTGCAGTTGTGCACATGCCTATCATTACACGTACACAATGAACGCCGTGCATGCTTTGCCCGTGCAGTGCCCTCGCAGGTGTGTGATGGCTGCCCTTGAATACTTCCTAAAACGTGAGAACTCCGCAAGTTCGCGCGATATAGGAACCAAACAGTACCGAGGCCAGCTGCCCCCACCCCCTGCAGTTGTGCACATGCCTATCATCCCCCGTGCGTACACAATGAAGCCGTGCATGCTTTGCCCGTGCAGTGCCCTCGCAGGTGTGTGATGGCTGCCCTTGAATAGTTCCTAAAACGCGAGAACTCCGCAAGTTCGCGCGATATAGGAACCATCCGAGGCCAGCTGCCCCGAACCCCTGCAGTTGTGCACATGCCTATCATTACACGTACACAAGGAAAGCCGTGCAGGCTTTGCCCGTGCAGTGCCCTCGCAGGTGTGTGATGGCTGCCCTTGAATAGTTCCTAAAACGCGAGAACTCCGCAAGTTCGCGCGATATAGGAACCATACAGTACCAAGGCCAGCTGTCCTTACCCCCTGCAGTTGTGCACATGCCTATCATCCCCCGTGCGTACACAATGAAAGCCGTGCAGGCTTTGCCCGTGCAGTGCCCTCGCAGGTGTGTGATGGCTGCCCTTGAAGAATTCCTAAAACGCGAGAACTCCGCAAGTTCGCGCGATAAAGGAACCATCCGAGGCCAGCTGCCCCCACCCCCTGCAGTTGTGCACATGCCTATCATCCCCCGTGCGTACACAATGAACGCCGTGCAGGCTTTGCCCGTGCAGTGCCCTCGCAGGTGTGTGATGGCTGCCCTTGAATAGTTCCTAAAACGCGAGAACTCCGCAAGTTCGCGCGATATAGGAACCATACAGTACCATAGGCCAGCTGCCCCCACCCCCTGCAGTTGTGCACATGCCTATCATCCCCCGTGCGTACACAATGAAAGCCGTGCATGCTCTGCCCGTGCAGTGCCCTCGCAGGTGTGTGATGGCTGCCCTTGAATAGTTCCTAAAACGCGAGAACTCCGCAAGTTCGCGCGATATAGGAACCATACAGTACCGAGGCCAGCTGCCCCCACCCCCTGCAGTTGTGCACATGCCTATCATCCCCCGTGCGTACACAATGAAAGCCGTGCAGGCTTTGCCCGTGCAGTGCCCTCGCAGGTGTGTGATGGCTGCCCTTGAATATTCCTAAAACGCGAGAACTCCGCAAGTTCGCGCGATATAGGAACAAACAGTACCGAGGCCAGCTGCCCCCACCCCCTGCAGTTGTGCACATGCCTATCATCCCCCGTGCGTACACAAGGAACGCCGTGCAGGCTTTGCCCGTGCAGTGCCCTCGTAGGTGTGTGATGGCTGCCCTTGAATAGTTCCTAAAACGCGAGAACTCCGCAAGTTCGCGCGATATAGGAACCATACAGTACCAAGGCCAGCTGCCCCCACCCCCTGCAGTTCTGCACGTGCCTATCATCCCCCGTGCGTACACAATGAAAGCCGTGCATGCTTTGCCCGTGCAGCGCCCTCGCAGGTGTGTGATGGCTGCCCTTGAAGAATTCCTAAAACGCGAGAACTCCGCAAGTTCGCTCGATATAGGAACCATCCGAGGCCAGCTGCCCCCACCCCCTGCAGTTGTGCACATGCCTATCATTACACGTACACAATGAACGCCGTGCATGCTTTGCCCGTGCAGTGCCCTCGCAGGTGTGTGATGGCTGCCCTTGAATAGTTCCTAAAACGTGAGAACTCCGCAAGTTCGCTCGATATAGGAACCAAACAGTACCGAGGCCAGCTGCCCCCACCCCCTGCAGTTGTGCACATGCCTATCATCCCCCGTGCGTACACAATGAAAGCCGTGCAGGCCTTGCCCATGCAGTGCCCTCGCAGGTGTGTGATGGCTGCCCTTGAATAGTTCCTAAAACGCGAGAACTCCGCAAGTTCGCGCGATATAGGAACCATCCGAGGCCAGCTGCCCCAACCCCTGCAGTTGTGCACATGCCTATCATTACACGTACACAAGGAAAGCCGTGCAGGCTTTGCCCGTGCAGTGCCCTCGCAGGTGTGTGATGGCTGCCCTTGAATAGTTCCTAAAACGCGAGAACTCCGGAATTTCGCGCGATATAGGAACCATACAGTACCAAGGCCAGCTGTCTTTACCCCCTGCAGTTGTGCACATGCCTATCATCCCCCGTGCGTACACAATGAACGCCGTGCATGCTTTGCCCGTGCAGTGCCCTCGCAGGTGTGTGATGGCTGCCCTTGAATACTTCCTAAAACGCGAGAACTCCGCAAGTTCGCGCGATATAGGAACCATACAGTACCGAGGCCAGCTGCCCCCACCCCCTGCAGGTTGTGCACATGCCTATCATCCCCCGTGCGTACACAATGAACGCCGTGCATGCTTTGCCCGTGCAGTGCCCTCGTAGGTGTGTGATGGCTGCCCTTGAATAGTTCCTAAAACGCGAGAACTCCGCAAGTTCGCGCGATATAGGAACCAAACAGTACCGAGGCCAGCTGCCCCCACCCCCTGCAGTTGTGCACATGCCTATCATTACACGTACACAAGGAAAGCCGTGCAGGCTTTGCCCGTGCAGTGCCCTCGCAGGTGTGTGATGGCTGCCCTTGAATAGTTCCTAAATCGCGAGAACTCCGCAAGTTCGCGCGATATAGGAACCATACAGTACCAAGGCCAGCTGCCCCCAACCCCTGCAGTTCTGCACATGCCTATCATCCCCCGTGCGTACACAATGAAAGCCGTGCAGGCTTTGCCCGTGCGGCGCCCTCGCAGGTGTGTGATGGCTGCCCTTGAATACTTCCTAAAGCGCGAGAACACCGCAAGTTCGCGCGATAAAGGAACCATCCGAGGCCAGCTGCCCCCACCCCCTGCAGTTCTGCACATGCCTATCATCCCCCGTGCGTACACAATGAACGCCGTGCAGGTTTTGCCCGTGCAGTGCCCTCGCAGGTGTGTGATGGCTGCCCTTGAATACTTCCTAAAACGCGAGAACTCCGCAAGTTCGCTCGATATAGGAACCATCCGAGGCCAGCTGCCCCCACCCCCTGCAGTTGCGTACATGCCTATCATCCCCTGTGCACAATAATGAAAGCCGTGCAGGGCTTTGCCCGCAGGCCCCCGCAGGTGTGTGATGGCTGCCCTTAAAGAATTCCTAAAACGCGAGAACTCCTGCAAGTCTGCCTGATATAGGAACCAACTGACAAGCTGCCCCCACCTCCTGCAGTTGTGCACATGCCTATCATCCCCCGTGCACACAATGAAAGCCGTGCAGGCTTTGCCCGTGTAAAGGTTCTAGGTGTGTGGATGGCTGCCCTTGAATACTTTCCCTAAACGAGAACTCCGCAAGTCTGCGATATAGGAACCATACAGTGCCCAAGGCCAGCCTGCCCCTCAATTCTGTGCCCTGTGGCCATGCCTATCATCCCCTGTGCACACAATGAAAGCCGTGCATGCTTTGCCCGTGCAGCGCCCTCGCAGGTGTGTGATGGCTGCCCTTGAAGAATTCCTAAAACGCGAGAACTCCGCAAGTTTGCTCGATATAGGAACCATCCGAGGCCAGCTGCCCCCACCCCCTGCAGTTGTGCACATGCCTATCATTACACGTACACAATGAACGCCGTGCATGCTTTGCCCGTGCAGTGCCCTCGCAGGTGTGTGATGGCTGCCCTTGAATACTTCCTAAAACGCGAGAACTCCGCAAGTTCGCGCGATATAGGAACCAAACAGTACCGAGGCCAGCTGCCCCCACCCCCTGCAGTTGTGCACATGCCTATCATCCCCCGTGCGTACACAATGAAAGCCGTGCATGCTTTGCCCGTGCAGTGCCCTCGCAGGTGTGTGATGGCTGCCCTTGAATAGTTCCTAAAACGCGAGAACTCCGCAAGTTCGCGCGATATAGGAACCATCCGAGGCCAGCTGCCCCGAACCCCTGCAGTTGTGCACATGCCTATCATTACACGTACACAAGGAAAGCCGTGCAGGCTTTGCCCGTGCAGTGCCCTCGCAGGTGTGTGATGGCTGCCCTTGAATAGTTCCTAAAACGCGAGAACTCCGCAAGTTCGCGCGATATAGGAACCATACAGTACCAAGGCCAGCTGTCCTTACCCCCTGCAGTTGTGCACATGCCTATCATCCCCCGTGCGTACACAATGAAAGCCGTGCAGGCTTTGCCCGTGCAGTGCCCTCGCAGGTGTGTGATGGCTGCCCTTGAATAGTTCCTAAAACGCGAGAACTCCGCAAGTTCGCGCGATAAAGGAACCATCCGAGGCCAGCTGCCCCCACCCCCTGCAGTTGTGCACATGCCTATCATCCCCCGTGCGTACACAATGAACGCCGTGCAGGCTTTGCCCGTGCAGTGCCCTCGCAGGTGTGTGATGGCTGCCCTTGAATAGTTCCTAAAACGCGAGAACTCCGCAAGTTCGCGCGATATAGGAACCATACAGTACCATAGGCCAGCTGCCCCCACCCCCTGCAGTTGTGCACATGCCTATCATCCCCCGTGCGTACACAATGAAAGCCGTGCATGCTCTGCCCGTGCAGTGCCCTCGCAGGTGTGTGATGGCTGCCCTTGAATAGTTCCTAAAACGCGAGAACTCCGCAAGTTCGCGCGATATAGGAACCATACAGTACCGAGGCCAGCTGCCCCCACCCCCTGCAGTTGTGCACATGCCTATCATCCCCCGTGCGTACACAATGAAAGCCGTGCAGGCTTTGCCCGTGCAGTGCCCTCGCAGGTGTGTGGTGGCTGCCCTTGAATACTTCCTAAAACGCGAGAACTCCGCAAGTTCGCGCGATATAGGAACCATCCGAGGCCAGCTGCCCCCACCCCCTGCAGTTGTGCACATGCCTATCATCCCCCGTGCGTACACAAGGAACGCCGTGCAGGCTTTGCCCGTGCAGTGCCCTCGTAGGTGTGTGATGGCTGCCCTTGAATAGTTCCTAAAACGCGAGAACTCCGCAAGTTCGCGCGATATAGGAACCATACAGTACCAAGGCCAGCTGCCCCCACCCCCTGCAGTTCTGCACGTGCCTATCATCCCCCGTGCGTACACAATGAAAGCCGTGCATGCTTTGCCCGTGCAGCGCCCTCGCAGGTGTGTGATGGCTGCCCTTGAAGAATTCCTAAAACGCGAGAACTCCGCAAGTTCGCTCGATATAGGAACCATCCGAGGCCAGCTGCCCCCACCCCCTGCAGTTGTGCACATGCCTATCATTACACGTACACAATGAACGCCGTGCATGCTTTGCCCGTGCAGTGCCCTCGCAGGTGTGTGATGGCTGCCCTTGAATAGTTCCTAAAACGTGAGAACTCCGCAAGTTCGCTCGATATAGGAACCAAACAGTACCGAGGCCAGCTGCCCCCACCCCCTGCAGTTGTGCACATGCCTATCATCCCCCGTGCGTACACAATGAAAGCCGTGCAGGCCTTGCCCATGCAGTGCCCTCGCAGGTGTGTGATGGCTGCCCTTGAATAGTTCCTAAAACGCGAGAACTCCGCAAGTTCGCGCGATATAGGAACCATCCGAGGCCAGCTGCCCCAACCCCTGCAGTTGTGCACATGCCTATCATTACACGTACACAAGGAAAGCCGTGCAGGCTTTGCCCGTGCAGTGCCCTCGCAGGTGTGTGATGGCTGCCCTTGAATAGTTCCTAAAACGCGAGAACTCCGGAATTTCGCGCGATATAGGAACCATACAGTACCAAGGCCAGCTGTCTTTACCCCCTGCAGTTGTGCACATGCCTATCATCCCCCGTGCGTACACAATAAACGCCGTGCATGCTTTGCCCGTGCAGTGCCCTCGCAGGTGTGTGATGGCTGCCCTTGAATAGTTTCTAAAACGCGAGAACTCCGCAAGTTCGCTCGATATAGGAACCATCTGAGGCCAGCTGCCCCACCCCCTGCAGTTGTGCACATGCCTATCATTACACGTACACAAGGAAAGCCGTGCAGGCTTTGCCCGTGCAGTGCCCTCGCAGGTGTGTGATGGCTGCCCTTGAATACTTCCTAAAACGCGAGAACTCCGCAAGTTCGCGCGATAAAGGAACCATACAGTACCAAGGCCAGCTGCCCCCACCCCCTGCAGTTGTGCACATGCCTATCATCCCCCGTGCGTACACAATGAAAGCCGTGCAGGCTTTGCCCGTGCAGTGCCCTCGCAGGTGTGTGGTGGCTGCCCTTGAATAGTTCCTAAAACGCGAGAACTCCGCAAGTTCGCGCGATATAGGAACCATCCGAGGCCAGCTGCCCCCACCCCCTGCAGTTGTGCACATGCCTATCATCCCCCGTGCGTACACAATGAAAGCCGTGCAGGCTTTGCCCGTGCAGTGCCCTCGCAGGTGTGTGATGGCTGCCCTTGAATAGTTCCTAAAACGCGAGAACTCCGCAAGTTCGCGCGATATAGGAACCATCCGAGGCCAGCTGCCCCCACCCCCTGCAGTTGTGCACATGCCTATCATTACACGTACACAATGAAAGCCGTGCATGCTTTGCCCGTGCAGTGCCCTCGCAGGTGTGTGATGGCTGCCCTTGAATACTTCCTAAAACGCGAGAACTCCGCAAGTTCGCGCGATAAAGGAACCATACAGTACCAAGGCCAGCTGTCCCCACCCCCTGCAGTTGTGCACATGCCTATCATCCCCCGTGCGTACACAATGAAAGCCGTGCAGGCTTTGCCCGTGCGGCGCCCTCGCAGGTGTGTGGTGGCTGCCCTTGAATACTTCCTAAAACGCGAGAACTCCGCAAGTTCGCGCGATAAAGGAACCATCCGAGGCCAGCTGCCCCCACCCCCTGCAGTTGTGCACATGCCTATCATCCCCCGTGCGTACACAATGAACGCCGTGCAGGCTTTGCCCGTGCAGCGCCCTCGCAGGTGTGTGATGGCTGCCCTTGAAGAATTCCTAAAACGCGAGAACTCCGCAAGTTCGCTCGATATAGGAACCATCCGAGGCCAGCTGCCCCCACCCCCTGCAGTTCTGCACATGCCTATCATCCCCCGTGCGTACACAATGAACGCCGTGCAGGCTTTGCCCGTGCAGTGCCCTCGCAGGTGTGTGATGGCTGCCCTTGAATACTTCCTAAAACGCGAGAACTCCGCAAGTTCGCTCGATATAGGAACCAAACAGTACCGAGGCCAGCTGCCCCCACCCCCAGCAGTCGTGCACATGCCTATCATCCCCCGTGCGTACACAATGAAAGCCGTGCAGGCTTCGCCCGTGCAGTGCCCTCGCAGGTGTGTGATGGCTGCCCTTGAATAATTCCTAAAACGCGAGAACTCCGCAAGTTCGCGCGATATAGGAACCAACCAGTACCGAGGCCAGCTGCCCCCACCCCCTGCAGTTGTGCACATGCCTATCATTACACGTACACAATGAAAGCCGTGCATGCTTTGCCCGTGCAGTGCCCTCGCAGGTGTGTGATGGCTGCCCTTGAATAGTTCCTAAAACGCGAGAACTCCGCAAGTTCGCGCGATATAGGAACCATACAGTACCAAGGCCAGCTGCCCCCACCCCCTGCAGTTCTGCACGTGCCTATCATCCCCCGTGCGTACACAATGAAAGCCGTGCATGCTTTGCCCGTGCAGCGCCCTCGCAGGTGTGTGATGGCTGCCCTTGAAGAATTCCTAAAACGCGAGAACTCCGCAAGTTCGCTCGATATAGGAACCATCCGAGGCCAGCTGCCCCCACCCCCTGCAGTTGTGCACATGCCTATCATTACACGTACACAAGGAAAGCCGTGCAGGCTTTGCCCGTGCAGTGCCCTCGCAGGTGTGTGTGTGATGGCTGCCCTTGAATAGTTCCTAAAACGCGAGAACTCCGCAAGTTCGCGCGATAAAGGAACCATACAGTACCAAGGCCAGCTGTCCTTACCCCCTGCAGTTGTGCACATGCCTATCATCCCCCGTGCGTACACAATGCAAGCCGTGCAGGCTTTGCCCATGCAGCGCCCTCGCAGGTGTGTGATGGCTGCCCTTGAATACTTCCTAAAACGCGAGAACTCCGCAAGTTCGCGCGATATAGGAACCATCCGCAAGGCCAGCTGCCCCACCCTCTGCTGTTGTGCACATGCCTATCATTTCCCGTGCACAATGCAAGCCGTGCAGGCTTTGCTTATGCAGTGCCCTCGCAGGTGTGTGATGGCTGC
>LGRX02009567.1:0-49935 GCA_001247695.2 Cymbomonas tetramitiformis | reverse complement strand
GTCATATATTATAATGACATGCAGTCGTCAGTACGGTCGACTATGATATGTACAGGCATATCATTTGTCATTCACTCACCTTGAGTGACACCTGTCATCGAGAGGCCAGGTTGTGGCATCGAGATGGCAAAGCAAGATGAAGTCTTGAAGAACCGAATGGTTCGGAGAAAACTCATCTTCGCTTCAAGCATGAACTGAACAAGCATGCGAGTATCACATGGCTTATTCGTTCAGTCGATACTGATTGTTCACCCAATGTCTCGGGTTCACAACCCAATTGTGGTAGCATCTATGAGATGCGGGACATCGGAGATATGAGGTAGCATTGAGCTACAGCAGACACTTCTGGAGAAGCACTGGACTACTACATGGGAAGCGTGTAGAGGGGGGCCATCCTTATTAAATACAACTGTATGCTGGAATCTGTATCGGCAGTCGTGACAGGCAGGCCCCTATGACAGACCCCTAGGACCAACACTGGACTGCTGACTGATCTATAGGTTCGTGCTGTGACACACGCCGTGTCACAGGTAGGTTAGTTTCCGAGACCGTTGCGAGACCGTTCCGGGTATATCTAGCTTAGGGTTTATTTATCTTGAGACAGTTTATCCACAGAGTTCGGGACCCTCTGATATCTAGTGAACTAGGATATTCCGGTAGGTCGTGGCCCCATCCTCGCTTTATTCCACTTGCTAGTTTGGCCATGATTGGCTAAACGGCCGCTCGGAAAGGTGGTGCGCGTTTGCGCGTTTGGGTATCAGCGGGAGTTATGAGATGAGCAGCTTGCGGTGAGCGGCTTTGAGCCGCAGCTATGGGGTACCGGCTTGGATCGGGTTTCGTCGTCGCAATGTTCATTCACGGTTTTCTGCACGCTCTGATCCCGCTTGCTAACGTGTTTTGGGCTGGTGACCTTGGCACCTTTGACTTCGACGACATCTTCCTTTGCCCCTCGCTTGCATGGCTCGACCGTTCCGTCCGTATCTGTGACGTCGCGTTTTCCCCGCGACCCTACCCAAACGTGCTGCAGCGTACCGCCTCCCCTCAGGCTTTTCTAGAGATGGGAATTACTACGAGATCCAAGAAGTCCCTCACGAGGGACAGCGACATCGACGCCTCTCTAAGGTTGATCGACGGAACACGCCAACGGCGGCTACGCCTTCTGTTCCTACCCCCCACCCTGCATCGAACGAAGACGCGGACGTGGCCGTCAGACGTTACCTGCAGGAGCAGTCCAAGCTCGTCGACGAGATCTACAAGACGCGACTGCATCGAGCTTGGGCCAAGAGTATCCGTGAGGATATTCTTGGTGACAAGAAACATCATTTTCGCGGTACGGACGACGCTGGCCTTCTGTCCGACCTGGTGGTGCAGCTGCGTACGGAGTTTCAGTCGGCTGGTCTGGAGCTACGTGCCTTTGACCTCGACGACCCTCTAGCGCCCGTGGTCAACAGGGTGAATGGGCTTCTCTACGACGTCCTTGCCCTGGTGATTGAGAAGCACAGCAACGCGTTCGTCTGGCTGACTGGTACCGATTCTTCGACTGACCGAGATGGACGGCGAGCCCTTGTCGACATCATCAAGGGTTGTGTTCCGGTGGCGCTACGAGAGTCGCAGCAGGAGGAGCACGCCGCGTTGCGTTATCCCGCAAACGTTGACCCGCAGCCGATCTTGGCTAAAGAGCAACGTTTGGTGCGGGATAACCGGGCTTCCGACTGGACACCGACCGAGGCCACGAGGAAGTTATCCCTCTACACCCGACTCGACCCCGTGTTCTACGCTGCGGTGAAGGTCCGCTATCCCATGGCCGCTGACTTGACTCATGTGTCACTAGTTTCGCTCCGTTCCATGGTTGTGGAAATTTACCAGGCTTGGGCACAGACGGGCGGGGGGAAGGCGGCTTCTGGCGCGGACGGCATCTCCGCGCACCTGTCTAGCAGCGAGTACGACGCACTGCTGCAGAAGATCACGGAGCTGAAGGAGCTCGTTCAGAGGCAACACGGTGAGGCCGCTCCGGTGGTGCGGCAACAGCGGGAGCGGGTGCAGCAGCGGCAGCAGCAGCAGCGGGGTCTCTCAGCAGCCGCGAGGATTCCGTGTGGGGACCCACAAAGCCCCACCGGTGGGATTCGACCGCGACGATCAACGGGCGAAGCCGTTCTGCGGTAGGTGCAAGAGGGCGGGCAAAGGTGAGAGCTATCACTTTTACCGCGACTGCCCGTTGGGCGGGCGCTAACACCCGCCCACCTCTGCTGCAGCGTTCTGTGTTCCCATCGACGAGGAGGACGCGGAGGGGGTGCACGCGCTCGCTATGTGCGCGTTGTTCCAACAGGCAGCGGATGATGGAGCGGATTCCTTCGCACGTGCGGCCGCCGTGTACGGGCCGCCCGCGGTGCTTTGTGCGGGAGCGGTGGGCGGCATCGACGTGTCCGCCTACGGCTTCACCGTGGAGCAGCAGCCGGCTTCCGAGGGAGATGACATTCTCCGCCGGCTCGACGATCTTGCCGCGGAGGTTCACTCCGTGGCCAACCCGCAGGTACATTACACTCACGCATCTTTCCCGCCTACTGCCGGCATCGGGCAGGGGGCTTCGGCTCTGGTGTGCGGACCCGCCGCGGCGGTGGCCACACCGGAGGAGCAGGTTCCGGCAGGTGGTGCGGCGGCATCGGCATCCGCCGTGCCGGCCCCTGCTATGCCTGTCTCGCAGGGAAAGGATGTGAAGCCCGCGCCACTTCAATCGGCGCGGGTGACCACCACAGCGGACGCGGACGGTGAGTTCGCTGGGTTCGTTCAGACCGTGAACCACGCCGCCATCGGACAGGTTGATCTCACGGGTTACGACACGGACGATTACGAGGACCTCGCCGACGGCAGCTTCGTCGTGAAGCCGCGGACTTCGAAAATTTCGGCAAATCATTCGTCAACGCCCGCAGCCCAGGCACCTCACTCTGGTGGTGCTCTGGGAGATTGGCATGACGGTGCTCCCCGTAGCCACGGCTGCGGAAAGCCTCCATGGGGCTTCCCCGCCCACGCGGGCTTGTGGGGGATGCCCTTCCTACTTTCCTTTATTCTCTTGATTTCTGTCATGGGAGTGGGAGCTGCCGCCTTCACGGCGGCCAATGACGACGAACCTGTACAGGTATCGGGTCAGGCTGCGCCGCAGCCTGTGCTGTGCAGGGGGGACCTGTGTACTGGAATATCCCGGTTCAAGATATCAGACAGTCAGTGAACCAATATAGATAAACTCGTATAAGAAATAAACCCTAAGCTAGATATACCCGGAACGGTCACGGAGTCGGAACGGTCTCGAGTCTAGCTACCTGAGTGTGACACTCGGTGTGTCACAGCACAGGCTTACGGATCCGTCACGGTCCAGTGTTGGCTACCTAGGAATCTGTCATAGGGGCCTGCACCGGGACTCCCGGTCAGGGCTGCCTATACAGATTTCAGCACACCACCCCAGCACTGTGGGTGGTGACTGACAGGTAAGTCAGAGAAGTTGAGACAAGTTAGGGTAGGAGTTAGGGTGACAAACCTAACCGCTAATTCAACTGTGCTATTCTGATACACAAATTGAAACCCTCTAGCCGGCACAAGAGCAGAAACATACAGGCACTCAGGTCCTGCTAAACTACTGAAAAGCACTGTGGCAGCAAACCAGATTGAAGATTGTAGATGTCAAAGTAAAGCATAAACCAAATTGAAGACCATGTTGAGGTCAAAGCACATCTCAGTACACCACCATAGTGGTGCACTGCCAGAGCCAGAAGGAAAGCTACTCGGGGTCAAAGTCCAGAGGGGCACCGCCACCACAATGTTCACGGTAGTAGCCTGCAGCACTGCTCTCCAGTGGGTCAGGCGGCCGGTGAACCACCGTCGCAGCACCCAGGGAGTGCAGTACCGCATCCAGAGTGACGGGGTCCAGCTCGGATATACCAGTGTAGATGCATAAATCCCCCCTGCACAGCACAGGCTGCGGTGCAGCCCGACCCGATACCTGCACAGAGTCGATGTCATTGGCCGCCGTGTAGGCGGCAGCCCCCACACCCATGATCGAGATGAAAAGAATGAGGGAGATAAAGTAAGGAAACCCCCACGGGCCCGCGTGTGCGGGGAAGCCCCATGGCGGCTTGCCACATCCGTAGGTGCGGGAAGCACCACCAGACTCAGGCACGTGGGCTGCGGGCTCCGACGCATGATTGGCCGAGATGGCCGGAGCCCGCGGCTTGACGGCGAAGCTGCCGTCTGCAAAATCCTCGTAGTCGTCGGTGTCGTAGCCGGTCAAGTCAACCGGCGCAACCGCGGCGTGGTTGACAGTTTCCACAACCCCCGCGAATTCACCGCCGGACTTCTCCGTGGTGGTCACCCGCGTCGATTGAAGGAACACGGGCGGGCCGTAGCCGTAGAGCTCCAGGAGCTCTTGCTCATTCTCCAAGACAGGCATAGCAGGGGCCGGCACGGCGGATGCCGATCAGGGAAGATATCTTCCGTTGAGCTGGTACGGCCCCAAATCATTTTTTCCTTCGGCCCGCCTTTGGTCCGCCCGGTTCAAACTACAAAATCGGCTGTGTCACAGCACAGGCTTACGGATCAGTCACGGTCCAGTGTTGGCTACCTAGGAATCTGTCATAGGGGCCTGCACCGGGACTCCCGGTCAGGGCTGCCTATACAGATTCCAGCACTGTGTGTCTACCGAGGCGTTGAAGATCTAAGCCCTGACACTCTTGACGCGGTGCTTACAGCTCTCGGTGGCTGTGGTCCCTCTGCTGTGCCGCCTGACCGCTACGATCGGGAATGGTGGAAGCAAGGGGTTGGGGGTTGGTTCTTCCATCCCGGCCCTCACCATCTGCCTGGTATACCCCAACTGCCCGGACCTCCACCGTCTCCTGACTACAGCCCTCCTCCGTCCGACGTTGACGATGACGAGTCTGCTGTTGGCTAGCTCTGGTTCTGGTTCTGGCAGTACACCACTTGTCTGGTGGTGTGCTGAGATCTACTTTGACCTCGACACGGTCTTCAATTTGGTTTATGCTTTTACTTTGACACCTTTAAATTCTTCAACCTGACTTACTGGCACAGAGCTTTTCAATAGTTTAGCAGGAATTGCATTGCCTGTATGGTTTCTCTTGTGCTGGTTAGAGGGATTTCAATTTGTGTATCAGAATAGCACATTTGGATTAGCAGTTAGGACTTGTCACCCTGGCTTCTGCCCTAGAGATTTACATTCTGACTCTCCTAGCCAGTCACCACCCACAGTGTTGGGGTGGTGTGCTGGAATCTGTATAGGCAGCCCTGACAGGCAGGCCCCTATGGCAGACCCCTAGGACCAACACTGGACTGCTGACTGATCTATAGGTTCGTGCTGTGACACACGCCGTGTCACAGGTAGGCTAGTTTCCGAGACCGTTGCGAGACCGTTCCGGGTATATCTAGCTTAGGGTTTATTTATCTTATGACAGTTTATCCACACAGTTCGGGACCCTCTGATATCTAGTGAACTAGGATATTCCGGTACTGTATTCCTTAAGTGATACGGGCTGATATTCGAGCCCTCAATATATCAATAATATAATAGAAAGCGCTGTGTTATAGAACGGTAACACACGCGTAAGTTATTAGCGGGGATGAGTGCAGACTTCTGTGAGAAGATACTGCTCTAGCACAACGCTAGCTCATCTATACCGAATGTCTCCCATCGCATAGATGGTACCGCTATTGGGTTGTGAACCCGAGACATTGGTTGAACGACCAGTATTGGCAGAACGAATGATGCGTTCGCCCTATGATACTGCGCATGCTTGTTCCGCACATGCTAGAAGCAAAGATGATTTCTTGTTCGGTACTTCAAGATTGTATCTTGCTTTGCCATCTTCGAGTTCGACATACGAACTCTCGATGACAAATGTCATTCAAGTCTTTCCTTGAATAATGACAGATGATGTGACTTATCATCTCGGTGACATGTACAGTCATAGTCGACCGTACTGACGACTGTCTGTCATTATAATATATGACATGACTCGACATGACATAACATGGTATGACATGTCTGACAGGTATGACACGTATGACATGTATGACATGTATGACACATGTGTCATCGGTCATAACCCTGACAGATCTCCCCTCTTAAAAGAGTTGTGACCTCACAACGGGCATACCTTTGTATATGTCTTTGATGTCATTGTTGTTGTTGCTTCTGCTGGTACCAGTCTTCTTACACCGATTTGAGGCGTCCCTCATGGTGTTTTTAGGATTTTGGGGGGAACTGAGTCCACTTTAGTCCCTCACCTTAGCATGATGCCTTGTAGGCTAATGCCTTACAGTTCTTAGGATGTAGCCCCCTTTGAATTGCGTATCGTATTTCAGAGTGACGATTCAAGGTTCAATGAATTGCGTTTCGTGATACAGATTGACGCTGGATTACTGATTGATCCACACGCACGTGCGTCAGAGTGACGATTCAAAGTATCCGAGGTGTACGTTACGGACTATTGCGCTAGCCGTCGTCGCTTTAGCGAACGATGATCCCACGATTTAACGATTTATAATCGCACGATTCTCGGCCTTATATATACAACTGATCGTTTGCTGTTCGTTTCCACAGTTGTTATATATTTGGACAAAGTGTTGAAGTCGGATAATTAACGTGAAGGATGTCTACAATCTTTGGAACGTGACGCGCAGCCACGACGAAGCGTTCCATGATATTTATTTTGTCGGTCACAGAGAAACGATGTGTTAATCTGTGGCACGAGCGTAAGAGAGATGTTGCAGTATGCTAGACCATCACGCCAAAGTATGAGGCCTGAAACTTAGGTTACTTTTAGACGAATGTTTCTGCTTTGGTGCACTAGACGCACGACGCCCACACCGACGTTGCCCGCGTGCAGGTCAAAACGTGATCGTTCGATAACGACATTGTGGGACCATGATGCTCTGTGACTCTTCGAAAAGAATGCCCCTTGCGGACAGCAATGTGAAGCATGTCACCAAGAAGTCTTCTCAATAAGAATTAATTTGTCTATGTGATCTCAGTTATCTTAGCATGATTTGTGGTAGTCCAGTGCGGTCCTCTGAAGAATTTTCGGTAGATGATGATGCCTCAGATTGAACGTTAATTATAGGAAAGTAGATATATAGCAATATATATATACTCTTCTGTTGAGTGTGAAAGCACAGTGAGACAGGGTTTTCGGTTCGTCTAAAGTCGAATTAAACTAAAAGATAGTCGGGTTTTAAGCAGGCGGACCGTGACACTGCAAGTGACATCCGAGCAGGCGAGGGGTGACACAGGGCACCACGGACCTCCCCCCTTAGGGGGGGTGAAAGTCGGTGTTCCCATGAGTTAATACGTTTGGTAGATCTCTTAGCGTCTCACGTCAGGGCTCTCACGTCAGCTATCACGCGACGGAAGCAAGGGGTACTGTAGGGGAGTAACTAGCGTGACACTAGAGTGACACGGTACCAGCGTAGCAGGGGGCGCACGCCGGATTTCTTAACACTCTACACTGTGATCCGCCAAACCCAGACATCGAGACATGAACTACTCCGGAACCCGGGGGAGTAACTATGTAGTAGCGCAGCAGGGGAAGCAACCAAATCGATTTCACAGTGGAAAAGCCTCGACATCGCCTCACTTGTTCCAGTGAGTTAACACTGCGGAAAACACAAAAGTTGTTGAAATCTGTATAGGCAGCCCTGACCGGGAGTCCCGGTGCAGGCCCCTCCGACAGATTCCTAGGTAGCCAACACTAGATTGGTGATGGTTGACTGTTCGTGTTGTGACACACCGAGGTGTCACAGGTAGCTAGATCCGAGACTGTTCCGACTCCGAGACCGTTCCGGGTATACGATCTAGCTTAGGGTTTATTATCTTAAGACGGTTTTATCTTTATTGAGTTCACAGACTTTCTGATATCTCTGAACTAGGATATTCCAAGTAGGTCGTGGACCCATTCCACGCTTTTACCACTTGCTAATTTGGCCGTGATTGGTTAAACGGCCGCTTGGAGAGGTGGTACGCGAGGGCGCGTTTGGGTGCATCTAGGGATTAATATGGTTTGAGCTGAGTCGGCGGGCAACTTGAGACGGCGGCTATGGGGACGTCGCCTCGTTCTGGACTGGTTGAAGCAATGTTCATCCTCGGTTTTATTCTGGCCTTGATCCCGCTGGTTATTGAGTTTTGGCCTGGTGTTCGCGACACCTTCGACTTCGACGACGTCTTCGAGTGCCCCTCTCTTGCATGTTGTCAGGGTTATGACCGATGACATATGTGTCATACATGTCATACGTGTCATACCTATCATACATGTCATACCATGTCATGTCATGTCATGTCGTGTCATGTCATATATTATAATGACAGACAGTCGTCAGTACGGTCGACTATGACATGTACAGTCATACCATTTGTCATTCACTCACCTTGAGTGACACCTGTCATCGAGAGGCCAGGTTGTGGCATCGAGATGGCAAAGCAAGATGAAGTCTTGAAGAACCGAATGGTTCGGAGAAAACTCATCTTCGCTTCAAGCATGAACTGAACAAGCATGCGAGTATCACATGGCTTATTCGTTCAGCCGATACTGATTGTTCACCCAATGTCTCAGGTTCACAACCCAATTGTGGTAGCATCTATGAGATGCGGGACATCGGAGATATGAGGTAGCATTGAGCTACAGCAGACACTTCTTGAGAAGCACTGCACTACTACATGGGAAGCGTGTAGAGGGGGGCCATCCTTATTAAATACAACTGTATGCTGGAATCTGTATCGGCAGCCCTGACAGGCAGGCCCCTATGACAGACCCCTAGGACCAACACTGGACTGCTGACTGATCTATAGGTTCGTGCTGTGACACACGCCGTGTCACAGGTAGGTTAGTTTCCGAGACCGTTGCGAGACCGTTCCGGGTATATCTAGCTTAGGGTTTATTTATCTTATGACAGTTTATCCACACAGTTCGGGACCCTCTGATATCTAGTGAACTAGGATATTCCGGTAGGTCTTGGCCCCATCCACGCTTTATTCCACTTGCTAGTTCGGCCATGATTGGCTAAACGGCCGCTCGGAGAGGTGGTGCGCGTTTGCGCGTTTGGGCATCAGTGGGAATTGTGAGATGAGCAGCTTGCGGTGAGCGGCTTTGAGCCGCAGCTATGGGGTACCGGCTTGATTGGATCAGGTTTCGTCGTCGCAATGTTCATTCACGGTTTTCTGCACGCTCTGATCCCGCTTGCTACCGAATTTTGGGCTGGTGACCTTGGCACCTTTGACTTCGACGACATCTTCCTTTGCCCCTCGCTTGCATGGCTCGACCGTTCCGTCCGTATCTGTGACGTCGCGTTTTCCCCGCGACCCTACCCAAACGTGCTGCAGCGTACCGCCTCCCCTCAGGCTTTTCTAGAGATGGGAATTACTACGAGATCCAAGAAGTCCCTCACGAGGGACAGCGACATCGACGCCTCTCTAAGGTTGATCGACGGAACACGCCAACGGCGGCTACGCCTTCTGTTCCTACCCCCCACCCTGCATCGAACGAAGACGCGGACGTGGCCGTCAGACGTTACCTGCAGGAGCAGTCCAAGCTCGTCGACGAGATCTACAAGACGCGACTGCATCGAGCTTGGGCCAAGAGTATCCGTGAGGATATTCTTGGCGACAAGAAACATCATTTTCGCGGTACGGACGACGCTGGCCTTCTGTCCGACCTGGTGGTGCAGCTGCGTACGGAGTTTCAGTCGGCTGGTTTGGAGCTACGTGCCTTTGACCTCGACGACCCTCTGGCACCCGTGGTCAACAGGGTGAATGGGCTTCTCTACGATGTTCTTGCCCTGGTGATTGAGAAGCACAGCAACGCGTTCGTCTGGCTGACTGGTACCGATTCTTCGACTGACCGAGATGGACGGCGAGCCCTTGTCGACATCATCAAGGGTTGTGTTCCAGTGGCGCTACGAGAGTCGCAGCAGGAGGAGCACGCCGCGTTGCGTTATCCCGCAAACGTTGACCCGCAGCCGATCTTGGCTAAGGAGCAACGTTTGGTGCGGGATAACCGGGCTTCCGACTGGACACCGACCGAGGCCACGAGGAAGTTATCCCTCTACACCCGACTCGACCCCGTGTTCTACGCTGCGTGAAGGTCCGCTATCCCATGGCCGCTGCGGACTTGACTCATGTGTCACTAGTTTCGCTCCGTTCCATGGTTGTGGAAATTTACCAGGCTTGGGCACAGACGAGCGGGGGGAAGGCGGCTTCTGGCGCGGACGGCATCTCCGCGCACCTGTCTAGCAGCGAGTACGACGCACTGCTGCAGAAGATCACGGAGCTGAAGGAGCTCGTTCAGAGGCAACACGGTGAGGCCGCTCCGGTGGTGCGGCAACAGCGGGAGCGGGTGCAGCAGCGGCAGCAGCAGCAGCGGGGTCAGCAGCCGCGAGGATTCCGTGTGGGGACCCACAAAGCCCCACCGGTGGGATTCGACCGCGACGGTCAACGGGCGAAGCCGTTCTGCGGTAGGTGCAAGAGGGCGGGCAAAGGTGAGAGCTATCACTTTTACCGCGACTGCCCGTTGGGCGGGCGCTAACACCCGCCCACCTCTGCTGCAGCGTTCTGTGTTCCCATCGACGAGGAGGACGCGGAGGGGGTGCACGCGCTCGCTATGTGCGCGTTGTTCCAACAGGCAGCGGATGATGGAGCGGATTCCTTCGCACGTGCGGCCGCCGTGTACGGGCCGCCCGCGGTGCTTTGTGCGGGAGCGGTGGGCGGCATCGACGTGTCCGCCTACGGCTTCACCGTGGAGCAGTAGCCGGCTTCCGAGGGAGATGACATTCTCCGCCGGCTCGACGATCTTGCCGCGGAGGTTCACTCCGCGGCCAACCCGCAGGTACATTACACTCACGCATATTTCCCGCCTACTGCCGGCATCGGGCAGGAGGCTTCGGCTCTGGTGTGCGGACCCGCCGCAGCGGTGGCCACACCGGAGGAGCAGGTTCCGGCAGGTGGTGCGGCGGCATCGGCATCCGCCGTGCCGGCCCCTGCTATGCCTGTCTCGCAGGGAAAGGATGTGAAGCCCGCGCCACTTCAATCGGCGCGGGTGACCACCACAGCGGACGCGGACGGTGAGTTCGCTGGGTTCGTTCAGACCGTGAACCACGCCGCCATCGGACAGGTTGATCTCACGGGTTACGACACGGACGATTACGAGGACCTCGCCGACGGCAGCTTCGTCGTGAAGCCGCGGACTTCGAAAATTTCGGCAAATCATTCGTCAACGCCCGCAGCCCAGGCACCTCACTCTGGTGGTGCTCTGGGAGATTGGCATGACGGTGCTCCCCGTAGCCACGGCTGCGGAAAGCCTCCATGGGGCTTCCCCGCCCACGCGGGCTTGTGGGGGATGCCCTTCCTACTTTCCTTTATTCTCTTGATTTCTGTCATGGGAGTGGGAGCTGCCGCCTTCACGGCGGCCAATGACGACGAACCTGTACAGGTATCGGGTCAGGCTGCGCCGCAGCCTGTGCTGTGCAGGGGGGACCTGTGTACTGGAATATCCCGGTTCAAGATATCAGACAGTCAGTGAACCAATATAGATAAACTCGTATAAGAAATAAACCCTAAGCTAGATATACCCGGAACGGTCACGGAGTCGGAACGGTCTCGAGTCTAGCTACCTGAGTGTGACACTCGGTGTGTCACAGCACAGGCTTACGGATCCGTCACGGTCCAGTGTTGGCTACCTAGGAATCTGTCATAGGGGCCTGCACCGGGACTCCCGGTCAGGGCTGCCTATACAGATTTCAGCACACCACCCCAGCACTGTGGGTGGTGACTGACAGGTAAGTCAGAGAAGTTGAGACAAGTTAGGGTAGGAGTTAGGGTGACAAACCTAACCGCTAATTCAACTGTGCTATTCTGATACACAAATTGAAACCCTCTAGCCGGCACAAGAGCAGAAACATACAGGCACTCAGGTCCTGCTAAACTACTGAAAAGCACTGTGGCAGCAAACCAGATTGAAGATTGTAGATGTCAAAGTAAAGCATAAACCAAATTGAAGACCATGTTGAGGTCAAAGCACATCTCAGTACACCACCATAGTGGTGCACTGCCAGAGCCAGAAGGAAAGCTACTCGGGGTCAAAGTCCATAGGGGCACCGCCACCACAATGTTCACGGTAGTAGCCTGCAGCACTGCTCTCCAGTGGGTCAGGCGGCCGGTGAACCACCGTCGCAGCACCCAGGGAGTGCAGTACTGCATCCAGAGTGGCGGGGTCCAGCTCGGATATACCAGTGTAGATGCATAAATCCCCCCATGTACAGCACAGGCTGCGGTGCAGCCCGACCCGATACCTGCACAGAGTCGATGTCATTGGCCGCCGTGTAGGCGGCAGCCCCCACACCCATGATCGAGATGAAAAGAATGAGGGAGATAAAGTAAGGAAACCCCCACGGGCCCGCGCGTGCGGGGAAGCCCCATGGCGGCTTGCCACATCCGTAGGTGCGGGAAGCACCACCAGACTCAGGCACGTGGGCTGCGGGCTCCGACGCATGATTGGCCGTGATGGCCGGAGCCCGCGGCTTGACGGCGAAGCTGCCGTCCGCAAAATCCTCGTAGTCGTCGGTGTCGTAGCCGGTCAAGTCAACCGGCGCAACCGCGGCGTGGTTGACAGTTTCCACAACCCCCGCGAATTCACCGCCGGACTTCTCCGTGGTGGTCACCCGCGTCGATTGAAGGAACACGGGCGGGCCGTAGCCGTAGAGCTCCAGGAGCTCTTGCTCATTCTCCAAGACAGGCATAGCAGGGGCCGGCACGGCGGATGCCGATCAGGGAAGATATCTTCCGTTGAGCTGGTACGGCCCCAAATCATTTTTTCCTTCGGCCCGCCTTTGGTCCGCCCGGTTCAAACTACAAAATCGGCTGTGTCACAGCACAGGCTTACGGATCAGTCACGGTCCAGTGTTGGCTACCTAGGAATCTGTCATAGGGGCCTGCACCGGGACTCCCGGTCAGGGCTGCCTATACAGATTCCAGCACTGTGTGTCTACCGAGGCGTTGAAGATCTAAGCCCTGACACTCTTGACGCGGTGCTTACAGCTCTCGGTGGCTGTGGTCCCTCTGCTGTGCCGCCTGACCGCTACGATCGGGAATGGTGGAAGCAAGGGGTTGGGGGTTGGTGCTTCCATCCCGGCCCTCACCATCTGCCTGGTATACCCCAACTGCCCGGACCTCCACCGTCTCCTGACTACAGCCCTCCTCCGTCCGACGTTGACGATGACGAGTCTGCTGTTGGCTAGCTCTGGTTCTGGTTCTGGCAGTACACCACTTGTCTGGTGGTGTGCTGAGATCTACTTTGACCTCGACACGGTCTTCAATTTGGTTTATGCTTTTACTTTGACACCTTTAAATTCTTCAACCTGACTTACTGGCACAGAGCTTTTCAATAGTTTAGCAGGAATTGCATTGCCTGTATGGTTTCTCTTGTGCTGGTTAGAGGGATTTCAATTTGTGTATCAGAATAGCACATTTGGATTAGCAGTTAGGACTTGTCACCCTGGCTTCTGCCCTAGAGATTTACATTCTGACTCTCCTAGCCAGTCACCACCCACAGTGTTGGGGTGGTGTGCTGGAATCTGTATAGGCAGCCCTGACAGGCAGGCCCCTATGGCAGACCCCTAGGACCAACACTGGACTGCTGACTGATCTATAGGTTCGTGCTGTGACACACGCCGTGTCACAGGTAGGCTAGTTTCCGAGACCGTTGCGAGACCGTTCCGGGTATATCTAGCTTAGGGTTTATTTATCTTATGACAGTTTATCCACACAGTTCGGGACCCTCTGATATCTAGTGAACTAGGATATTCCGGTACTGTATTCCTTAAGTGATACGGGCTGATATTCGAGCCCTCAATATATCAATAATATAATAGAAAGCGCTGTGTTATAGAACGGTAACACACGCGTAAGTTATTAGCGGGGATGAGTGCAGACTTCTGTGAGAAGATACTGCTCTAGCACAACGCTAGCTCATCTATACCGAATGTCTCCCATCGCATAGATGGTACCGCTATTGGGTTGTGAACCCGAGACATTGGTTGAACGACCAGTATTGGCAGAACGAATGATGCGTTCGCCCTATGATACTGCGCATGCTTGTTCCGCACATGCTAGAAGCAAAGATGATTTCTTGTTCGGTACTTCAAGATTGTATCTTGCTTTGCCATCTTCGAGTTCGACATACGAACTCTCGATGACAAATGTCATTCAAGTCTTTCCTTGAATAATGACAGATGATGTGACTTATCATCTCGGTGACATGTACAGTCATAGTCGACCGTACTGACGACTGTCTGTCATTATAATATATGACATGACTCGACATGACATAACATGGTATGACATGTCTGACAGGTATGACACGTATGACATGTATGACATGTATGACATGTATGACACATGTGTCATCGGTCATAACCCTGACAGATCTCCCCTCTTAAAAGAGTTGTGACCTCACAACGGGCATACCTTTGTATATGTCTTTGATGTCTTCGTTGTTGTTGCTTCTGCTGGTACCAGTCTTCTTACACCGATTTGAGGCGTCCCTCATGGTGTTTTTAGGATTTTGGGGGGAACTGAGTCCACTTTAGTCCCTCACCTTAGCATGATGCCTTGTAGGCTAATGCCTTACAGTTCTTAGGATGTAGCCCCCTTTGAATT
Organism: Cymbomonas tetramitiformis; assembly: GCA_001247695.2. Lineage (NCBI taxonomy): Eukaryota > Viridiplantae > Chlorophyta > Pyramimonadophyceae > Pyramimonadales > Pyramimonadaceae > Cymbomonas > Cymbomonas tetramitiformis. The sequence goes on along the minus strand of LGRX02009567.1, from coordinate 35,234 downwards.
GCGTATCGTATTTCAGAGTGACGATTCAAGGTTCAATGAATTGCGTTTCGTGATACAGATTGACGCTGGATTACTGATTGATCCACACGCACGTGCGTCAGAGTGACGATTCAAAGTATCCGAGGTGTACGTTACGGACTATTGCGCTAGCCGTCGTCGCTTTAGCGAACGATGATCCCACGATTTAACGATTTATAATCGCACGATTCTCGGCCTTATATATACAACTGATCGTTTGCTGTTCGTTTCCACAGTTGTTATATATTTGGACAAAGTGTTGAAGTCGGATAATTAACGTGAAGGATGTCTACAATCTTTGGAACGTGACGCGCAGCCACGACGAAGCGTTCCATGATATTTATTTTGTCGGTCACAGAGAAACGATGTGTTAATCTGTGGCACGAGCGTAAGAGAGATGTTGCAGTATGCTAGACCATCACGCCAAAGTATGAGGCCTGAAACTTAGGTTACTTTTAGACGAATGTTTCTGCTTTGGTGCACTAGACGCACGACGCCCACACCGACGTTGCCCGCGTGCAGGTCAAAACGTGATCGTTCGATAACGACATTGTGGGACCATGATGCTCTGTGACTCTTCGAAAAGAATGCCCCTTGCGGACAGCAATGTGAAGCATGTCACCAAGAAGTCTTCTCAATAAGAATTAATTTGTCTATGTGATCTCAGTTATCTTAGCATGATTGGTGGTAGTCCAGTGCGGTCCTCTGAAGAATTTTCGGTAGATGATGATGCCTCAGATTGAACGTTAATTATAGGAAAGTAGATATATAGCAATATATATATACTCTTCTGTTGAGTGTGAAAGCACAGTGAGACAGGGTTTTCGGTTCGTCTAAAGTCGAATTAAACTAAAAGATAGTCGGGTTTTAAGCAGGCGGACCGTGACACTGCAAGTGACATCCGAGCAGGCGAGGGGTGACACAGGGCACCACGGACCTCCCCCCTTAGGGGGGGTGAAAGTCGGTGTTCCCATGAGTTAATACGTTTGGTAGATCTCTTAGCGTCTCACGTCAGGGCTCTCACGTCAGCTATCACGCGACGGAAGCAAGGGGTACTGTAGGGGAGTAACTAGCGTGACACTAGAGTGACACGGTACCAGCGTAGCAGGGGGCGCACGCCGGATTTCTTAACACTCTACACTGTGATCCGCCAAACCCAGACATCGAGACATGAACTACTCCGGAACCCGGGGGAGTAACTATGTAGTAGCGCAGCAGGGGAAGCAACCAAATCGATTTCACAGTGGAAAAGCCTCGACATCGCCTCACTTGTTCCAGTGAGTTAACACTGCGGAAAACACAAAAGTTGTTGAAATCTGTATAGGCAGCCCTGACCGGGAGTCCCGGTGCAGGCCCCTCCGACAGATTCCTAGGTAGCCAACACTAGATTGGTGATGGTTGACTGTTCGTGTTGTGACACACCGAGGTGTCACAGGTAGCTAGATCCGAGACTGTTCCGACTCCGAGACCGTTCCGGGTATACGATCTAGCTTAGGGTTTATTATCTTAAGACGGTTTTATCTTTATTGAGTTCACAGACTTTCTGATATCTCTGAACTAGGATATTCCAAGTAGGTCGTGGACCCATTCCACGCTTTTACCACTTGCTAATTTGGCCGTGATTGGTTAAACGGCCGCTTGGAGAGGTGGTACGCGAGGGCGCGTTTGGGTGCATCTAGGGATTAATATGGTTTGAGCTGAGTCGGCGGGCAACTTGAGACGGCGGCTATGGGGACGTCGCCTCGTTCTGGACTGGTTGAAGCAATGTTCATCCTCGGTTTTATTCTGGCCTTGATCCCGCTGGTTATTGAGTTTTGGCCTGGTGTTCGCGACACCTTCGACTTCGACGACGTCTTCGAGTGCCCCTCTCTTGCATGTTGTCAGGGTTATGACCGATGACATATGTGTCATACATGTCATACGTGTCATACCTATCATACATGTCATACCATGTCATGTCATGTCATGTCGTGTCATGTCATATATTATAATGACAGACAGTCGTCAGTACGGTCGACTATGACATGTACAGTCATACCATTTGTCATTCACTCACCTTGAGTGACACCTGTCATCGAGAGGCCAGGTTGTGGCATCGAGATGGCAAAGCAAGATGAAGTCTTGAAGAACCGAATGGTTCGGAGAAAACTCATCTTCGCTTCAAGCATGAACTGAACAAGCATGCGAGTATCACATGGCTTATTCGTTCAGTCGATACTGATTGTTCACCCAATGTCTCGGGTTCACAACCCAATTGTGGTAGCATCTATGAGATGCGGGACATCGGAGATATGAGGTAGCATTGAGCTACAGCAGACACTTCTGGAGAAGCACTGGACTACTACATGGGAAGCGTGTAGAGGGGGGCCATCCTTATTAAATACAACTGTATGCTGGAATCTGTATCGGCAGTCGTGACAGGCAGGCCCCTATGACAGACCCCTAGGACCAACACTGGACTGCTGACTGATCTATAGGTTCGTGCTGTGACACACGCCGTGTCACAGGTAGGTTAGTTTCCGAGACCGTTGCGAGACCGTTCCGGGTATATCTAGCTTAGGGTTTATTTATCTTATGACAGTTTATCCACACAGTTCGGGACCCTCTGATATCTAGTGAACTAGGATATTCCGGTAGGTCTTGGCCCCATCCACGCTTTATTCCACTTGCTAGTTCGGCCATGATTGGCTAAACGGCCGCTCGGAGAGGTGGTGCGCGTTTGCGCGTTTGGGCATCAGTGGGAATTGTGAGATGAGCAGCTTGCGGTGAGCGGCTTTGAGCCGCAGCTATGGGGTACCGGCTTGGATCAGGTTTCGTCGTCGCAATGTTCATTCACGGTTTTCTGCACGCTCTGATCCCGCTTGCTACCGAATTTTGGGCTGGTGACCTTGGCACCTTTGACTTCGACGACATCTTCCTTTGCCCCTCGCTTGCATGGCTCGACCGTTCCGTCCGTATCTGTGGCGTCGCATTTTCCCCGCGACCCTACCCAAACGTGCTGCAGCGTACCGCCTCCCCTCAGGCTTTTCTAGAGATGGGAATTACTACGAGATCCAAGAAGTCCCTCACGAGGGACAGCGACATCGACGCCTCTCTAAGGTTGATCGACGGAACACGCCAACGGCGGCTACGCCTTCTGTTCCTACCCCCCACCCTGCATCGAACGAAGACGCGGACGTGGCCGTCAGACGTTACCTGCAGGAGCAGTCCAAGCTCGTCGACGAGATCTACAAGACGCGACTGCATCGAGCTTGGGCCAAGAGTATCCGTGAGGATATTCTTGGCGACAAGAAACATCATTTTCGCGGTACGGACGACGCTGGCCTTCTGTCCGACCTGGTGGTGCAGCTGCGTACGGAGTTTCAGTCGGCTGGTTTGGAGCTACGTGCCTTTGACCTCGACGACCCTCTGGCACCCGTGGTCAACAGGGTGAATGGGCTTCTCTACGATGTTCTTGCCCTGGTGATTGAGAAGCACAGCAACGCGTTCGTCTGGCTGACTGGTACCGATTCTTCGACTGACCGAGATGGACGGCGAGCCCTTGTCGACATCATCAAGGGTTGTGTTCCAGTGGCGCTACGAGAGTCGCAGCAGGAGGAGCACGCCGCGTTGCGTTATCCCGCAAACGTTGACCCGCAGCCGATCTTGGCTAAGGAGCAACGTTTGGTGCGGGATAACCGGGCTTCCGACTGGACACCGACCGAGGCCACGAGGAAGTTATCCCTCTACACCCGACTCGACCCCGTGTTCTACGCTGCGTGAAGGTCCGCTATCCCATGGCCGCTGCGGACTTGACTCATGTGTCACTAGTTTCGCTCCGTTCCATGGTTGTGGAAATTTACCAGGCTTGGGCACAGACGAGCGGGGGGAAGGCGGCTTCTGGCGCGGACGGCATCTCCGCGCACCTGTCTAGCAGCGAGTACGACGCACTGCTGCAGAAGATCACGGAGCTGAAGGAGCTCGTTCAGAGGCAACACGGTGAGGCCGCTCCGGTGGTGCGGCAACAGCGGGAGCGGGTGCAGCAGCGGCAGCAGCAGCAGCGGGGTCTCTCAGCAGCCGCGAGGATTCCGTGTGGGGACCCACAAAGCCCCACCGGTGGGATTCGACCGCGACGATCAACGGGCGAAGCCGTTCTGCGGTAGGTGCAAGAGGGCGGGCAAAGGTGAGAGCTATCACTTTTACCGCGACTGCCCGTTGGGCGGGCGCTAACACCCGCCCACCTCTGCTGCAGCGTTCTGTGTTCCCATCGACGAGGAGGACGCGGAGGGGGTGCACGCGCTCGCTATGTGCGCGTTGTTCCAGCAGGCGGCGGATGATGGAGCGGATTCCTTCGCACGTGCGGCCGCCGTGTACGGGCCGCCCGCGGTGCTTTGTGCGGGAGCGGTGGGCGGCATCGACGTGTCCGCCTACGGCTTCACCGTGGAGCAGTAGCCGGCTTCCGAGGGAGATGACATTCTCCGCCGGCTCGACGATCTTGCCGCGGAGGTTCACTCCGCGGCCAACCCGCAGGTACATTACACTCACGCATCTTTCCCGCCTACTGCCGGCATCGGGCAGGAGGCTTCGGCTCTGGTGTGCGGACCCGCCGCAGCGGTGGCCACACCGGAGGAGCAGGTTCCGGCAGGTGGTGCGGCGGCATCGGCATCCGCCGTGCCGGCCCCTGCTATGCCTGTCTCGCAGGGAAAGGATGTGAAGCCCGCGCCACTTCAATCGGCGCGGGTGACCACCACAGCGGACGCGGACGGTGAGTTCGCTGGGTTCGTTCAGACCGTGAACCACGCCGCCATCGGACAGGTTGATCTCACGGGTTACGACACGGACGATTACGAGGACCTCGCCGACGGCAGCTTCGTCGTGAAGCCGCGGACTTCGAAAATTTCGGCAAATCATTCGTCAACGCCCGCAGCCCAGGCACCTCACTCTGGTGGTGCTCTGGGAGATTGGCATGACGGTGCTCCCCGTAGCCACGGCTGCGGAAAGCCTCCATGGGGCTTCCCCGCCCACGCGGGCTTGTGGGGGATGCCCTTCCTACTTTCCTTTATTCTCTTGATTTCTGTCATGGGAGTGGGAGCTGCCGCCTTCACGGCGGCCAATGACGACGAACCTGTGCAGGTATCGGGTCAGGCTGCGCCGCAGCCTGTGCTGTGCAGGGGGGACCTGTGTACTGGAATATCCCGGTTCAAGATATCAGACAGTCAGTGAACCAATATAGATAAACTCGTATAAGAAATAAACCCTAAGCTAGATATACCCGGAACGGTCACGGAGTCGGAACGGTCTCGAGTCTAGCTACCTGAGTGTGACACTCGGTGTGTCACAGCACAGGCTTACGGATCCGTCACGGTCCAGTGTTGGCTACCTAGGAATCTGTCATAGGGGCCTGCACCGGGACTCCCGGTCAGGGCTGCCTATACAGATTTCAGCACACCACCCCAGCACTGTGGGTGGTGACTGACAGGTAAGTCAGAGAAGTTAAGACAAGTTAGGGTAGGAGTTAGGGTGACAAAAATAACTGCTAATTCAACTGTGCTATTCTGATACACAAATTGAAACCCTCTAGCCGGCACAAGAGCAGAAACATACAGGCACTCAGGTCCTGCTAAACTACTGAAAAGCACTGTGGCAGCAAACCAGATTGAAGATTATAGATGTCAAAGTAAAGCATAAACCCAATTGAAGACCATGTTGAGGTCAAAGCACATCTCAGTACACCACCATAGTGGTGCACTGCCAGAGCCAGAAGGAGAGCTACTCGGGGTCAAAGTCCAGAGGGGCACCGCCACCACAATGTTCACGGTAGTAGCCTGCAGCACTGCTCTCCAGTGGGTCAGGCGGCCGGTGAACCACCGTCGCAGCACCCAGGGAGTGCAGTACCGCATCCAGAGTGACGGGGTCCAGCTCGGATATACCAGTGTAGATGCATAAATCCCCCCTGCACAGCACAGGCTGCGGTGCAGCCCGACCCGATACCTGCACAGAGTCGATGTCATTGGCCGCCGTGTAGGCGGCAGCCCCTACACCCATGATCGAGATGAAAAGAATGAGGGAGATAAAGTAAGGAAACCCCCACGGGCCCGCGTGTGCGGGGAAGCCCCATGGCGGCTTGCCACATCCGTAGGTGCGGGAAGCACCACCAGACTCAGGCACGTGGGCTGCGGGCTCTGACGCATGATTGGCCGAGATGGCCGGAGCCCGCGGCTTGACGGCGAAGCTGCCGTCTGCAAAATCCTCGTAGTCGTCGGTGGCGTAGCCGGTCAAGTCAACCGGCGCAACCGCGGCGTGGTTGGCAGTTTCCACAACCCCCGCGAATTCACCGCCGGACTTCTCCGTGGTGGTCACCCGCGTCGATTGAAGGGACACGGGCGGGCCGTAGCCGTAGAGCTCCAGGAGCTCTTGCTCATTCTCCAAGACAGGCATAGCAGGGGCCAGCACAGCGGATGCCGATGCCGCCGCACCACCTGCCGGAACCTGCTCCTCTGGTGTGATACCTGCGCTTGCAGTGTCACACACCAGAGCCGAAGCCTGCGTCGCAATGCCCCCAGGCGGCGGGAAAGAGGCGTGAGTGTAATGTACCTTAGGCTCTACCGCCGCGTTGACTTCCGCCGCGAGGTCGTCCAGCCGCTGCGGGATGTCGTCACCGGACGTCTCCGCCACCGGTGTCACCGCGTCAACGGAGAAGCCGTAGGCCGACACGTCGATGCCTCCCACAACGCCCCCGCACAGCACCGCTGGCGGACCGTACACCGTCGCCGCGCGGGCAAAGGCCTCAGCTCCATCCTCCGCCGCCTCCTGAAAGACAGCACACATGGCGAGGGCATGCACGCCCTCCGCATCCTCGTCGTCGATGGGGATACAGAAAGCCGCGGCCGAGGTGGGGGAATGTTGGCGACCGCCAAGAGGGCAGTCGCGGTAGAAATGATAAAGGTCCTTACCGGTCTTCTTGCAGCGGGTACACAGCGGCTTAGCCCGCTGCTCGTCACGATCGTAGCCCACCGCCGGTGGGGATTGGACCCCCATGCGGAAGCCCCGCGGCGACTGCCCGCGCTGCTGCTGCCGGCGCTGCCCGTGCTGCCGCTGCGGCGGATCCCGCTGCTGCTGCACCACCGGCGGAGCCGCCCCGCACTGTCGCCGCACCAGCTCGGTCAACTCCTTGATCTTGTCCAGTAGTACCTGGTGCTCGCTGCCGGTGAGCAGAGCCGACGCGCCACCACCTGCGGGCTTGGCCACGACGGCCTTCCCAACGTCCGTCTGCGCCCACGCCTGATAAATCTCTACAACCAGAGAGCGCAGAGCACTGAGGGAAACCGCCGCGAGATCGGCCACCATGGGGTAACGCACCTTGACCGCGGCGTAGAACACCGGGTCAAGCCGGCTGTAGAGGCTCAGCTTCCTGGTGGCCTCGGTGGGGGTCCAGTCGGCGGCCTTGTTATCCCGCACCAAACGTTGTTCCCGAGCCAAAATCGGCTGCGGGTCAACGTTCGCGGGATAACTAAGCGCGGCATGCTCCTGTTGGAAGGACTCTCGCAACGCCACTGGTACGCTGCGCTTCACGATGTCCACCAGCGCACGCCGTCCATCTCGGTCGGCAGACGCGTCCGTACCCGTAAGCCAGACGTGGGCGTTGCTGTGCTTCTCGATGATAAGCCCAAGCACGTCGTACAACAGGGCGTTCACCTTGCCCACCACCAGAGCCTGGGGGTCGCCAGGGTCGAACGAGACGAGGTCTAGCCCAGCGGACTCAAACTCCGTACGTAGCTGAACCACCACATCGGAGAGGAGACCCGCGTCAGTAGTGCCGCTGAAATAATGCTTCTTGTCGCCAAGGATATCCTCGCGGATACCCTTGGCCCATGTCCGATGGAGCCGCCCCTTGTAGACCTCGTCCACAAGCTTGGACTGCTCCTGCAGGTACTTCCTCGTCGCAACGTCGGCGTCGGTGTTGGAAGTAGGGTCGGGGTTCGTAACAGCCGGTGATCTAGCCGTCGGCGTGTTGCGAACCGCGTCAGTGAGCCTCAGCGAGGCGTTGATGTCGGAGTCCCTCGTGAGGGACCGTTTCGCTCGTGTGGAAACACCCATAACTCTGAAAGCCTGATGGGAGGTGGTACGCCGGGGCACGTTCGGGTAATGTCGTGGGGAAGATGCGACGCCACAGTTACGGAAAGAGAGGTAGAGCCATGCGAGCGAGGGGCACTGGAAGACGTCGTCGAAGTCGAAGGTGCTATAGCCACCAGCCCAAAAATCGGTAGCAAGCGGGATCAGGGCAAGCGTAATACCGTAAATGAACATTGCGTCGACTAGGCCCGGTCCAGGTCGAATCCCCATAGCTGCGGCTCAAGACGCTCACCGCAAACCGCTCATCTCACATTTCCCGTGCGCACCCAAACGCGCCGTCGCGCACCACCTCTCAAAGCGGCTGTTTTAGCCAATCATGGCCAAATTAGCTGTGGAAAAATAGCGTGGAATGGATCCACGACCTACTGGAATATCCCGGTTCAAGATATCAGACAGTCAGTGAACCAATATAGATATTAAACTCGTATAAGAAATAAACCCTAAGCTAGATATACCCGGAACGGTCACGGAGTCAGAACGGTCTCGAGTCTAGCTACCTGTGACACTCGGTGTGTCACAGCACAGGCTTACGGATCAGTCACGGTCCAGTGTTGGCTACCTAGGAATCTGTCATAGGGGCCTGCACCGGGACTCCCGGTCAGGGCTGCCTATACAGATTTCAGCACTGTGTGTCTACCGAGGCGTTGAAGATCTAAGCCCTGACACTCTTGACGCGGTGCTTACAGCTCTCGGTGGCTGTGGTCCCTCTGCTGTGCCGCCTGACCGCTACGATCGGGAATGGTGGAAGCAAGGGGTTGGGGGTTGGTTCTTCCATCCCGGCCCTCACCATCTGCCTGGTATACCCCAACTGCCCGGACCTCCACCGTCTCCTGACTACAGCCCTCCTCCGTCCGACGTTGACGATGACGAGTCTGCTGTTGGCTAGCTCTGGTTCTGGTTCTGGCAGTACACCACTTGTCTGGTGGTGTGCTGAGATCTACTTTGACCTCGACACGGTCTTCAATTTGGTTTATGCTTTTACTTTGACACCTTTAAATTCTTCAACCTGACTTACTGGCACAGAGCTTTTCAATAGTTTAGCAGGAATTGCATTGCCTGTATGGTTTCTCTTGTGCTGGTTAGAGGGATTTCAATTTGTGTATCAGAATAGCACATTTGGATTAGCAGTTAGGACTTGTCACCCTGGCTTCTGCCCTAGAGATTTACATTCTGACTCTCCTAGCCAGTCACCACCCACAGTGCTGGGGTGGCGTGCTGGAATCTGTATAGGCAGCCCTGACAGGCAGGCCCCTATGGCAGACCCCTAGGACCAACACTGGACTGCTGACTGATCTATAGGTTCGTGCTGTGACACACGCCGTGTCACAGGTAGGCTAGTTTCCGAGACCGTTGCGAGACCGTTCCGGGTATATCTAGCTTAGGGTTTATTTATCTTATGACAGTTTATCCACACAGTTCGGGACCCTCTGATATCTAGTGAACTAGGATATTCCGGTACTGTATAAGTGTATATTAAGTGATACGGGCTGATATGCGAGCCCTCAATATATCAATAATATAATAGAAAGCGCTGTGTTACAGAACGGTAACACACGCGTAAGTTATTAGCGGGGATGAGTGCAGACTTCGGTGAGAAGATACTGCTCTAGCACAACGCTAGCTCATCTATACCGAATGTCTCCCATCGCATAGATGGTACCGCTATTGGGTTGTGAACCCGAGACATTGGTTGAACGACCAGTATTGGCAGAACGAATGATGCGTTCGCCCTATGATACTGCGCATACTTGTTCCGCACATGCTAGAAGCAAAGATGATTTCTTGTTCGGTACTTCAAGATTGTATCTTGCTTTGCCATCTTCGAGTTCGACATACGAACTCTCGATGACAGATGTCATTCAAGTCTTTCCTTGAATAATGACAGATGATGTGACTTATCATCTCGGTGACATGTACAGTCATAGTCGACCGTACTGACGACTGTCTGTCATTATAATATATGACATGACTCGACATGACATGACATGACATGGTATGACAGGTCTGACAGGTATGACACGTATGCCATGTATGACATGTATGACACATGTGTCATCGGTCATAACCCTGACAGATCTCCCCTCTTAAAAGAGTTGTGACCTCACAACGGGCATACCTTTGTATATGTCTTTGATGTCATTGTTGTTGTTGCTTCTGCTGGTACCAGTCTTCTTACACCGATTTGAGGCGTCCCTCATGGTGTTTTTAGGATTTTGGGGGGAACTGAGTCCACTTTAGTCCCTCACCTTAGCATGATGCCTTATAGGCTAATGCCTTACAGTTCTTAGGATGTAGCCCCCTTTGAATTGCGTATCGTATTTCAGAGTGACGATTCAAGGTTCAATGAATTGCGTTTCGTGATACAGATTGACGCTGGATTACTGATTGATCCACACGCACGTGCGTCAGAGTGACGATTCAAAGTATCCGAGGTGTACGTTACGGATTATTGCGCTAGCCGTCGTCGCTTTAGCGAACGATGATCCCACGATTTAACGATTTATAATCGCACGATTCTCGGCCTTATATATACAACTGATCGTTTGCTGTTCGTTTCCACAGTTGTTATATATTGTGCACCCAACCCTTCCTCCCCTCTTGAAGCAACTTCGGAGGTTCACAGGCGGTCATGGGGAGCCCTTTGGATGTTTCCGGAGTTATTTCACCGGGGGCTTGTTTTAATGCAAACAGAGTGGCGCTGCTTAACCCCTAAACCGTCATAACTATTTTTGGTTTTGGTTGAAGTCGGTGTTTTCCATATACCCGCCGCATACGAAGGCCGATTTGCGTTTTGAGCATACCACTTGAAACGTATTTCAAAGACGCATTGTACTGCATTGTTCAAAATTGAGCATCGAGTGAAAATGCGATGTCACCAATGAATGTATATCTCACGCATTGCGGCGCTGAATGCGTATCCACTGCCCCGTGTAAACCCTAATCATGACCCTAGCATGTTTTGCATAACGCCTAGCTATGTGTTGAAGATGTAACGTGACCTAAATAGGGTTGAGCATACGTATTTATACGCGCAAACCATAACCGTGTGTTGTGTCAAACGATTTTCACACTCTTCATCGTTCGAGCTTGGAAGCATGCGACAGTTTTGAGGGACATTGGGCACGCAGTTTGATGCGCATAAGGGAGACCTTTTCAAAACTGGTTTCAAAAGCATTTTTGGATTTTAGACGGCTTCATAAATCAATTTTAGGTACCCTTGGGTCATATATGACCCAGGAAACGGTTTAAGGGTTAACGGGATTGGACTTATAATCCTTTACCCGGTCTGCTCACTCTTGAATTATTGGTCCAGTACGCACGCTTTGACGAACATCTATCGCGATGAGTGAGAGTGGATTCGCCACGTACTAATGTGAAATTTATTTTAGTTATGTTTGTCGGGCATAACTTAGGATCACAACTCCGTCTACCTCAGTCGATGTCTCCGGTAGCTTCGGATGACTGGCCACAGAATCCGATGACTAACCACGGTCTTGGCAAAGGTAGCATTAAGCAGTTTTTATTTATCCACAGATATGATATCTCGCATGTGTGCGTATCTGTGCAAGGGTATGATTTTGTACAAGGCTCACTACACCTTTAGCAAGGAAGGATCAATTTCCCGCTTCTATGCAACATGATGATAAAACATTAAGAGCAAGGTATATAGATGATCGACATGTATTAGTATATATTACAAGAAGTAAGGGCATGAGGCTTAATATAATGTTTAGCCTTCATAGGCAGCTATTATGTCTGCTGCATTGGTCAGCTCTGTGGCTTTGACCCAGGTGTCATGCTCAGGGCCGTAGCCTGCATATCGCACTAAGTAGTACTTGACACCTCTAGTGATCTTATATCTGAGAGTATGTGTGATATCTCAAACAGTGGTTGCCCTTCTTCGGTGATCATCTGTGACAGAGGCAAAGGTGCTTGAATCGAGTCGTTATACAGCTCTAATCTGGATACAGGCTGTACCGGATGAATACGGATATCGAGGTCTCCGAAATCTAACTCGTATGCACGCCCATGGCTAAGCACTTTGGATATAGTGAACGGCCCAATATATGGCTGCTTAAAGTGTCTGCCTGCCTCTGTCAAACCAGTCCATTGGATAAACTCGGTCCGTAAAAGAACTTTCTGCCCAACTGCATATTGCCGAGGCATGTGAGTCTTATTGAATCTGGCTTGGCTAATTTCTGCTGCTCGGGAAATGTTGTCTACCGCGTTGGCATGTACAGCCGAGTACTGGTCAAAATGATCTCGAATAGCTCTTTGTATTGGAACAGGAGCTTCTGGCGGAATAGTGATTACCAGATCATGAGGCGAAAGTGGCTGCGCCATCGAGTCGAGATAGAATGGTGAATAACCAGTTGATGCAGAAACTGTGTTGTTAATTGCAAACTCCACCAGAGGCAACTTGTCCTCCCACGAATTGGCTGAAGTATCATTGCAACAACACCTGTGGATGAAAAAATACTATCTAATCAGTTTATAAACCAGAGGATGGTGAAATCGAATCATGAATCAACAAATTGAAAAGTACCTGAGGATATCCTCGATGAAGGCATGGCTCCTCTCATTGGCTGCATTCGATTGTGGATGGTGTGAAGACGTCATGGACAATCTCGTACCAGTAGATTTCCACAGTGTTTGCCAGAATGTAGAGGTGAATCTGGGGTCTCGATCTGGGATGATGTTCTTCGGAAGACCATGGAGCTTGAAGATATGCTGCATATATATAGAAGCAGTATGCTGAGCTGTCCAGGTCATGCTGAAGGGAATGAGATGACAGCGATGAGAGAATTGGCACATTACCACAAATATACTGTCGTGCCCATTAGTGGTGATAGGCAAGTCAGTAATCCAGTCAAGAGATACATCTAGCCATTTTGTCTTAGGCACACTATATCGTATATGTGCCTGACCATAAGGCTTGTGTCGTCTCGTTTTCTGGCGTTGACAAACGGGGCACTCCCGAATGTACTGGATGGCTGCCGTTGTCATTCCTGGCCAATAATATCGGCTACGCAGAAGATGAAGCATGCGATTTTTGCCTATATGACCAGAAATAGTGGCTTAGTGGCACTCATGAAGGAGAATGTGGCGAAGCTGTGTGATCTCACCGTCATCTGTTGGAACTTTTGCTGTAGGTGGAATGTACAGCTGTCTGCCATATATGGTCTTGCGGTAGATCAACCCCTGAATGAGCTCGAAGCTGAAGCTGCTGACTGACTGTGATGAAGTCGATGATGTCAGCTTAGCCAAGATAGTCTGTGCAAATGTATCACGATCATATTCGGATATAATGATGTCGTGCAGCTGATGAGCTGATGAAGAAGATATAAGAGCAATGAATGTAGGATCTGCAGATGGCATGACTTCGCTGATGGCTATGTGTTGCAGACAATCAGTGAGTTCAAAGAGTGCAGAGATACGAGTGAGTGCGTCTGCAACCTTATTCTTATCGCCAACAATGTGCTCTATACGGAAGTTGTACTCGGAGAGCTCATCCAACCACCTTGCCTGTTTGGGGCTCAGTGTGGATTTGGACTGGAAATAAACCAGTGGCTGATGATCTGAGCGTACAATAGTCTCAGGAGCTCCCAACAAGATGTGGCGAAAGAATCGGATGCCCTCCACAATGGCAAATAGCTCGATCTCAGGAATAGGCCAACGTCTCTGTGTATCGGATAGAGTGACGCTGTGATAGCCACATGGCTTCATACCTTTTCCTTGATCCTGGAGTATCACTTGACCAACGTGTGTGCCTGATCCATCGACCTCCATAATAGATGGCAGTTTCTGATCTGGAAGCTGTAGTACTGGAGCATTGCAGATGGCACTTTTGAGGTTATCAAATGCCTGCTGCTGCTCAGATTCCCAGACAAACTCTGCATTATCTTTAAGGAGACGATTGAGCGGCTCGGCAATCTTGGAGAACTTTGGTATGAATCTCCTGAATTGACCGACCATGCCCAAGAATGACCGAAGGGATGACTTGCCATCTTTAGCCATACGGCGTAGAGGCTGCTTTCCAACGGTAGGACCATAAGACACTGGAGGCTGAATTGCCATGACTGCTCGAATTCTGTCTTCGATGATGGATAAGCCTGCTTCAGAGATGTGATGTCCGATAAAGTCTATAGATCTGACGAACAACTCCACCTTGGAAGGCCTGATGAAGAACTGGTGTTCTCTGCAACGCTGGAGAAACTGTCGGACATGACTCACGTGGCTGTCAAAGTCCGGACTGTATACGATGGTATCGTCCATGAAAATGACAAGGAACCGATCGATAAAGTCGAAGAATGCCCGATTTCCTACACGTAGAGCTGTCGCAGGAGCATTGGTCAATCCGAAAGGCATAACTGTCCACTCATAGGAACCGTATCTGGTGCGAATAGCTGTTTTGTGAATGTCATCTGGATGTATAGGGATCTGATGGAAAAACTGATTGAAGCCAAATCTGCTAAACCATCGTGCACCTTTTAGCTGTTCAAGAAGGGTGTCGTGAGGTGGCAATGGATACGTGTCCTTAATTGTGATGTTATTAAGGGCTCGATAATCACAGCACATCCTCCACTTCCCACCTGGCTTAGGAGCGAAAATGATAGGACATCCATATGGAGATGATGACGGACGAAGGATACCCAAGTCGACATATTTGATGATCTGTCGTTTGAGCTCTTCCATCATGGGCACTGGTATGGTACGTACTGGCTGCGATGGCGGCGTGTGCCCAGGTTCAATGTTGATTCTATGATAACCACCTTCAAACCGTTCTGGCCTATGACCAGCTGGAAGATCCTCCTGGAATATGTCTGAAAAGTCTTCTCTCATTTGATCACGTGCTGCTGTGACCTCTGGGTCTTCCATAGTGGTGTCTGAGTCTGATGCTGCGAAGACCAGTTCACCATCGACCTCTGAGAGAAAGAAGAGATAAGCCACGGCCTCTTCAGCCGAACCACTGGATCGAATACGACGCAGGTGCTTTCTCATGGTGGTGGCGCTGACCATTTCCATTTCAGGAAGGTCATCTGAGCCTGGAATCTGTTCAACTCTGGATAATATAGTGCGAATACTGGAGCCTGATGAGTGCTTCCTAGTGATCGTCAGACTTTTGGTCTGGAAGTCAATGTGTGGATTTCTCCTCTCCAACCAATCTTGACCCAGAATGACAGTGAATGGTTTCATGTCAATGATGTAGAAATCTTCTGTGTCCTTATACTTACCCAGCGTAAATGTAGCCTTGGGAAGATAGGATGTGCATGGTAGTTGGCTTCCTCCAGCCAATTCCACTGAAAACGATGAAGAATCTGTGGGTGTTATACCAAGCTGAGCAGCGAACTGTCTGTCGATGAAAGACGATGTAGCTCCTGGATCTACCAATATGTGAGTACTCTGTCCATATACTTTCCCTTTGTACAACAACAGCTTCTTCTGCGATTTCAGCTGTGCTGTCTGAGACTGCATCTGTGCGATGTGCTCTGAGGGAGTGTCCATCTGCTGAAACTGTAATGCCAGACTGGAATGGCTACTGCCCCGAGCTTGGGTCCTATCACAAGGACCCACGCATAATGCTCGTACCATGCATAATAATTGAATATAGTTATATTTTGACCGCTTTCGTCGAGTATTTATGAGCCCAATTAATTTATTTTTAAGTGAGAATGCATAGTGATTGCATTTATGTCCTTGGTTGCGGCGGTTACTTTGGATATGTGTTTCCCCTCAAAAATAATTAAAATGGCGGGTCCTTTCACAAGGACCCATTTTTTATTTGCTTGCTCGAAGGTGCTATGAAAATTGCAGGACCCATGTTATCAAGTTCTCGAGCTGCTCTTTCTGCAGTGTCTTGTCAAAACTTTCATCCGAGGTCATCTTGACCCTCAAAATATCGGTTGAAGCAGCAAAAATGACCCAACTTAAAAATTACACTAAATCGACTGCCCAAAATGTCGCCTTTCGTCTTGTATGACTGTGCATATGCACCATGTTATGGTCCATTCTGGGTATATAGAGGGCTTAAAAAATACGTTAGTGTGTATATATGAAGACTGCAATGCGGCGATAGCTTGCAGGCGTCATGTGCGCAGTCAATGTCACATCTCCGACATTGTTCCATGCCAAAATTAGCCCATATATTTCCTAATATTTGCCTAGGAAATGGCGGGATATGTGGATTGTGACACCTATAACGGCGTGAAATGGGATGCCACCGGGCACAAACATCCACCGATCATCGGCCATGGTATGTGCCACCAATATTGCATAGCGTCGGCGCCGTGTGCTTCAAAATTCCGTTTGTGAAAAAATCAAGAGCTACATACCTTGTTTTCAAACATTTGAAAAACTACAACGTTGAAAATTTCAGGGTTACTAGCAGTTATGCTACCAAGAGACGCACGCCACATCGGATATATGCCAAGCAGCCATAGGATAAGTTAGTTTGGGTCATAATTAGTCTACCTTATTGGTGGTTGCCTCAATTTATCTCAAGAAGATGCTTAAAAAAAAATCGTGAAAAAGTGGTCCTTGTGAAAGGACCCAACGCAATTTGGGTCCTATGATAAGGACCCCGGGGCAGTAGCCAGGAAAGGACTTCTTCTGAGATACTCTCAACCCGGCCACTTGCTTCAGTGGCATCTTCAGGCTGATTTACCTTGGGGGTGCTCTCAACACTGGTACCTGTGCAGTACCCTGAGAGTTTCCCTGAGGAGCTGGAGCTGAAGCTGGAGCTGGAGTTGCAACTGCTGCATTGATGTTGTGCTGACTCTTCAGTTCCTTAACCAGGGTGTTGATCGTATTGATGAGTTTGCCGGACCCATCCTTAGCACCCTGATTCTGTTGCTGCTGTCTCCTGAAAGGATTCTGAGCTGGTGGCTTGCCTTTGATATCTTTTCCATCTGGGGTCTTGGTGGAAAAACAATGCTTTGTGACGTGATTGGTACGACCACAACGTTGGCAAGGCTCAGAAGGATTCTGTGATTTTCCTTTCCCTTTCCCTTTGCCTTTTCCACCTTTCCCTTTGCTCCGATTCTGATTGGAGTTCTGACTGCCACTCTGGCTCTGATTCCAGTTCCTGTTGGATATGTCATATGGCTTTCTGCCACGCCCTTTGTCCTTGTCCTTTTTGACTGGGCCTCCTGATGACTGCTCCTTCTGCCCCCGATAGTGAAGGGTCTCCGACTGCTTCGAATGAACAACATAGTTCAAATCGAGCAGTATCTGTGTGGTTTGTTGCCACGACAGATTATTCCTTTCTTGCTCTGTTAGGAATCTTAACTGGAACTGTCTGCGGAGATCTGGGTCCATGCTGCTGACAAATCTGTCCTTTATTAACACATCGCGTTCAGATCAACTGCTGCTAAAGCAGCCAGTGACGTAAACGTGCGCAAATAGTCTGAGAAGGTTTGGCTCCCTTGAGTCACTGCCATCAGGTGTTTCTTGGCCACTGATCTCTTATGAGGGTTGCCAAATTGGCTGAGGAATATCCGTCTGACCATCTCATATGTGGCATCCGCTTGCTGTGCCACGACCTGGAAATAGTGTCGGTCATTGGTTTGGATGAGAGTCAGGAATACTGTGATCAGGTCCTTGTCCTTGACTCCTGGATAAGTGAACTGAAAATACCGGTCCACCGTGTCCAACCAAACTTCTGCGTCCTGTCCAGATTTGAATTCCCTAGGTGGTGTCATCTTCACCTTTGGAACCAAATTGGGTGGAGCTGGTGCTGGAACAGAATCATCGTCAGGATATGTAAAGACTATTGGAGGATTGTCTTCTGTATACTCAGTCTCTGGTTCCTTCGGTTCATTGTGAGGATCCCTATATCTGCTCATATCGGGCCTCATACGACTGATATTGTCGAAATATCCTATCTGGTCGAATCTGGTTTGAGTGTTGTCATAACCAGCGATCCACTTAGGAACCTTGAACCGGCTGTATGAATCATAGGAGCCTAAGATGTCGAAAAACCATGTTGCTGGATCTGGATTGATGGCTGGGATTTCTGGTTCTTCCTCTTCGAATACCACCATCTAAAAAACAAAACACAACACAAAAGATGCCTTCAGCTAACTGAGTGTGTGTGTGGTATATATATAGTATATATATATATCTATGTTATATACGTATAGTATATCTGTATGTTTACATACATGTAGTACATTTGTACATTATAATGAGGTAATTATGTATATATATCCACCTTCTTCCCCCCTCAAGGAAGTGTGAACATAAGGCAGTTGTCAGTTGCCCTTTTACCTCATATATAGCATGCATTCCTTATAGGAAGCAGCTGTTACAGTTTTAGGGTTGCAGCCCTACAGTCTTTGGGTTGTAGCCCTGCAGTTTTTGGGTTGTTGCCCTGCAGTTTTTGGGTTGCTGCCCGAAATATTATCATGTCTGTGCTAATTACAGCATGATATATATATGCCAAACACGAAGTGTATCCAATATTTAGGTGGCATTTAGGGCATGTTACGTTACAGTGGCCCATATCCCCCACAGTGTGTTTAGGGTGTTACTTGGTATCAGTAACCCTAAAATAAGTAAAATTAAAGCAGCATAAATATTTTGCAAACATGTTTAAGCAAAACTGCATTTAATGTCACACTGAATGTTACGTGGTTTGCAGGAGGTATGTTACACCCCTGACACACACATTTAACTTTAGGGGTGTTACAGGGTGTTACAAGTGCTGCATAAATCAGGGAATATTTGTTGATAGCTGAATAATCAGATCAGCAAAAAAAATCAACCCGATTTTTTTCATTTTGAAATCATGCGTGGAGCATTTTTACGCATTTTGTTGCAGCCAATATGTATACCCCTATATATTACACACCTAATATCTAGGGTGTTACACGAGATATGACCATGGTCATTATGATTTTCTGATACCTTAATAGGTATAAAATCATAATATCAAATAAAATAGGGTCGAAATTTCAATTTTGAAATCTATCGCAAACAAATTTCACCCATTTTGCCCTTTTTTCGGCTATTTATTGTTTTCCATAGTAATATATCTCTCTGTGTGTGTGTGTGTGTAAGCTGCAAGGTACAAAAGTACTGCAACTTACTTCACCTTTGCACATGACAATTTGCATGGCATAAAAGTGAATATTTCTGTATGTCAACATCTGTGGTTGATCATAAATGTGGGTTTTACTGATTTGAAACCCATGGAAGTTACTGCACTCCCTGATGATATTTTAGGTGTACCAACTATAAGCGGATTATCCACTTTAGTGATAACTTATCAACCTATGATATGTTTGAGCATATGACTGTGCACTAAGAGTATATCAAAATGATATCTCTAAACTCCAAACATATCTGGACACAGCCTGATAATAATCAAAGCAGTTTAGCACAACACATATATGTGTGTGTGTGTGTCCACAACAATCTATGTCAGCTCAATATATGTATGTACTGATCTGATTAGGTACATGCTTTTGTGCTGATCAATACCGAGTCATTTGTCAGAATGCAGTATAGTGGTTGTTGTTGCTCCAGCGATATGTGAGAGTGGATGGACTGTGCTCAACAGTTACCAGCTGTTATAATGAGCACAGTATTTTGCCTTCGGGTCTGGAGATATCTCCATCCAGCCCTACAGCATGTTGTTTTATCCTGCTCCCATATCTATCGCCATCTTTGACATTCCACACGCACATGTGTTTGTGGAATGGTATCCATATTATCATGCACATAATGGACATTATAGTTGATCAATTCACTTTGAGTCAGTGAATGTCATTATATACAGTAAATGTCAGTGTGTGTGCAATGTGCAGTACTTGTTGATTAGTACTTTTGCCAGTGTGTGTGTGTTCACTTTACACACTTACAGGAAGATAACGTCTGGTATTACAATATTCCCAGATAGTTTATCATGCAGGATGATGATCAGTATACCATGTACTGAATGAATCTAGCATGATATATATCAGGTTAGGAGTTATTGTAATCCTGTTATAATCTCATTCACAATAATGAGTTGCTTGTTATTTTACATGTAGCTCTGGTGAGTATTCCATCCAGTAATCCACCATAGAACGTGCATGTGATCCGAAGAGCATCTCGGCTCCACCGGGACATGACGAGCTAGTTATGATGTTAAGATTACTTTCAGGCACCTTATGCTAACATGGTTCTAATATAACTTAGCATGCACTGCAATATGCTTATGCAATGTTCAGTATATTGCAATATGCTAGTGTTCCAGTTGTTAACGTGATCAAACTGGTATATATATATACTACAGCTGGTATCGTGATCAAGCTGTTTTGGTGATGCATGCACAATTTACAATGTTGCAGTCACTCAGTATAGAATGTATATATGGTGTAATGCTGCATGTACTCACTATATGCTGCATGTTGGTGAATGCTGCAAGTGGAGTATTAGTGCATGTGTGTGTGTGTGTGTTGCAATCATTGCAATCTCAGTACACACATATCTTGCTATATTGCTGCAGATCATGAAGATGTACACAACATTTGCAAATAAGTATACAAATTCTGACAGTGAGTATTTTGAAATATCTCTGCAGTCATCAAGATATAGTGTGAAATGCTGCAATATGGTGATCATGCGTCCATCATGCGTCCATCCAAAGTATCCCTGCGAGTATACAAATGTTTTGCAGAGGATATTGACGCGCGCATACGATGCATATATGATCGTTGCAACTATTTTGACATCATCATCGTAAAACTGCAAGATGATAGTAGTGCGCTGCAAGTGAATTTATGCAATCGCGCGCGCTGTTGATGAAAAGCATATATTGTCGCCATTTCTCAGCACATGATACGAGTGCTGACTTATGCGCGGATCATGAATCCGCTGATGATTTCTATGCCGTATCTCATTCTGCGTAATTTTTACAACTGCGAATCATCCATGCGCGTGCATTTAATTGCCGCGCATACTTCTGACTGCGAATCACTTCTGCGAGAACATATGATTGTCGCGCATGCTTACAGCTGCGAATCGCTTTCTCGCGCATATATGATCGCCGTTCAGTATACATTTCTCAAAGCTGCAAATCGTTCTGTGCGCATATGTGACCACAGAGCATTCGTATGCCTCGTGCACACCTTTTCGCACAGTGTATATGATGGTCAGCTGTATGTACGATCCTGCGAATGCGACAATTATCTCGCGCACTGTCTTCGCTATTGCAGCGGTATGTGCGATATATCAATATTCGTATTTATTCGACTGCGTCGCCTTATATGCTTGCGCTCCGCAACCTGTAAACACAAAATTATTGATATCTACGCGCTGCACTCACTTGAGTTCTCGTTTCTCGTGCCTGACGAGTCAGAATACCATCTAATACGGGCTGATATGCGAGCCCTCAATATATCAATAATATAATAGAAAGCGCTGTGTTACAGAACGGTAACACACGCGTAAGTTATTAGCGGGGATGAGTGCAGACTTCTGTGAGAAGATACTGCTCTAGCACAACGCTAGCTCATCTATACCGAATGTCTCCCATCGCATAGATGGTACCGCTATTGGGTTGTGAACCCGAGACATTGGTTGAACGACCAGTATTGGCAGAACGAATGATGCGTTCGCCCTATGATACTGCGCATACTTGTTCCGCACATGCTAGAAGCAAAGATGATTTCTTGTTCGGTACTTCAAGATTGTATCTTGCTTTGCCATCTTCGAGTTCGACATACGAACTCTCGATGACAGATGTCATTCAAGTCTTTCCTTGAATAATGACAGATGATGTGACTTATCATCTCGGTGACATGTACAGTCATAGTCGACCGTACTGACGACTGTCTGTCATTATAATATATGACATGACTCGACATGACATGACATGGTATGACATGTCTGACAGGTATGACACGTATGACATGTATGCCATGTATGACATGTATGACACATGTGTCATCGGTCATAACCCTGACATTAAGTACCTTCTGTATTTTGCCAGGATTTACCAGTATTTCGGAACGCTTCCCATGTAGTGAGCACCTACGGTTATCTATGGCAGATCTGCATAAGCCGACACCGTAATCATTCTCCGAGAACGGTAATTGTTGCCAGAATAGATTTATATCATATATATTTGTGTTTTGACAACAATTACCGCTTTTCACCCAATCGATCACCAGAACTATAAATGTTGCCAGAATCAGAATATATTAGATATATTGGTGTTTTGTCAACATTTACCGCTTTTCACCCAGAACTATAAATGTTGCCACAATCAGAATATCTTACATATATTGGTGTTTTGACAACATTTACCGCTTTTTTTCTCTTCCGATATCTAATCATTAAAATTGGATTTCTATAAATTTTGCCAGGAAGTTTATACGTTGCCCCTTTAAATTGCGTCCACTGTCCAGTGTTAACACATATTGCCCACTTTTTACATAAGTGTAATATACCAATGCATCATTTGGATCATTAGCATCGTTTGTTGAAACTGCACTTACATCTATTGTATATTTTCTATCATCTATTTGTGCGTTCGTTATTGGGAGAGCAAGTGTATTAAATGTGATATCCATGATTTTTACACCATCATCTACATCGGCTGCACTTAACGTCAAATCAAAGAAGCAAATGAATTTACCCGCTGGTATATTTATTGTTCTGTCATTTACATTTCCACCTGTCAAAACAGTAATGACTTCACAACCTATGTGAGATAACTCTGACGGCAGGAGTTCGAACAATATCAGCTTCTATTAAATTAGCACCTATGATATCACCTAGCATGTTAATTCTAAAAATTGATTTGATGGTATAACAGGTCGTTTACGAAACTCCAAAGCATACACTATATTAACTTCTGATAATTCAACCAGTGATGTATTCAAATCTATAAATGTTGAATTAGCAGCTTTTGACCCTTGTAATTCTAAATTTGTCTCGGAACTTAATTGTGCAACGTTGACAATTCCACCATTGATTCTTGCATTTCCATCTACTTCTAAACCGGAACTTTTTACACTTGCTCCAGCGGTTGCCGGTTCCAAAACTTTATTTGTTTCGGTCCATTTTGAACTTTGTACAGGACTATATGTTTGACCATTAACGGTATCACATGTTAAATTCTTACAAACTAAACTTTGTCCAAAACTTGACATATTTCATATGTACCTATTTAAATTTCACGCGGTATCGCTTGAATTGTTTTATATGATTAATGCCTAACAATGGTATTGCGTCATCATAAACGTTTACCTTTCCAAAAGCAAGTTCTTCAGTTACATCTAAAACTAATGGAACATCGTCAAATTCTATAGTATTTT
This sequence comes from Cymbomonas tetramitiformis, assembly GCA_001247695.2. Taxonomy (NCBI): domain Eukaryota; kingdom Viridiplantae; phylum Chlorophyta; class Pyramimonadophyceae; order Pyramimonadales; family Pyramimonadaceae; genus Cymbomonas; species Cymbomonas tetramitiformis. Next base: position 11,796 of record LGRX02009567.1, on the reverse strand, counting down.
GTTCACCGCCGACTCCAACAACCACATTTAGTTTGTTTCTAAAATCGGACGTGCCATCTGGATAAATTATCCCAATACGTCTTGCATCGGCGGTGAACATAGTTGTAACCTGGGCACCCGTATCATATATTAAAGAAACATGCTCATCCTCCGTTGCCAAGGATACTGATACAATTTTATCTTGGCGATCTGTTTTTTGTTTAGTTTTTGGTAAGTTCTGTTTACTATATCTAACTACGTTCCCTTGGGGGTCAGCAATATTTCTTACCTTGCATCGGGTGTTTGCAAGTCTACCATTTACAATACCTTTTATTCTCATACCGACACCATCTTGAACGACGGTTTCACAACTTGGTAAATTAGGATTATTTCGCTTTACAGGCATTTATAATAATCAGGTAAAATAATTGAATCCTGGGTTTATCCAGATCAATACACCGCCACCAGCACCTGCCACTTTAGATTCCATAGCTGTTCCGATATATGAATCGCCCGCCGTAATCTGAGCACTATTAATTTCCCCACCTACTATGCATTTCACACGTTGGCCCTTCACATACGTATTATCTGTAGCAGCGGCATTTCTACATGTGGTGAAATCGCGTCCGATCAACACGAAACAACTCTGAGTTGCAGCACTGTCTTGAATACAGACACCGATGGGTGTGCAGTTTTGATTACTTTGAGTATACGAGTTATTGAATGGTTGAACTCCATTAACGGTGTTTATTCCATCATCATCAAACATGACAAATCGTTGAAGCCGTAATCGTATTGGCGGTGTTATTAACAAATGTAAATACATCGCCGGTGAATCTCGATGGATTTGCTGGAAGGGTGCGTGGTATTAGCGTACGCTTTCGTGATGAGTGTCAACGGTACGCTTGATAGTGTGAGTGAGTTGGTTGACCTTGGATAAGCGTAATTCAACGAGTTACTTAGAATAACAGACGCAGAATTTAATTCATCCAATTCCATGATCGAACCGGTATTCCCCACAGCCAATACTTGAGATAAACTCGGAATACCGCCGCCACTAGAAACAGGACCATATCGCACCTCATTGGATGCTGTGTCATAATGCAACATTTGTGACTCGCTTGCTGGATCGGGACTGGCTCTTATAGGCCTGATATAACAACTACTTGCGACACCGGCATTTAATTCTACCCCGCTTGCATTCAAAACAATTGTATTATCTGTGTTTACCGCACTCTGAGCAGAGTTTTGTCCTGCCAAAGCACCTATGTTTATGGAACTTTCACCGGCTGTATATTCACCTGCATATTTTCCAATGTTCACTGCTTCATCTTTGCAGTTAACCTGACCAGAGGATAAGCCCAACGACTGGGTGTTTGACTCAGAGAAATCCGGGTGAGTGACTGTGTTCTGTTTGTTGTTTGTTTGCAGGTTCCAAAACTTATTCCACTTTACTTTTCTTTCAGGTAAATATGCCTGTGACGACCCGTTCTATGTCTGCAGCAACCGAATCTGCAACAGAGCCAGCAGCAGCAACCAAGCCTGTTTTCAAAAAGAACTTTAGATATGGTGTCAATATAGCATATGGAAAGAACTGTAGTGTAGGTTATTTACCTGGTGTATACTACAAGCACCAACCACCTGCACCAACTGCTGTAGAAAATGAGCTCAGAGCAGAAGTAGACCATTGGAAAGAGTGCTTCTTTCGAGCTGCTGAAAAATATGACCTCTTGAGAAAGCAACTGAAATAAATAGTATTTACTCTTTTTATAATGACATAATAGTATTGTTGTATGTATATTGTTCTTCTGTGCAGATATGGCTCCCAAGCAGTCCACTCTTGATGGTGCTGGTGCTGCCGAGGCTCACTCTGATGGCGGCCCAGTGAAGAGCCCCCGAGGACACGGGGGTAAGAAACTCCTGTATGCAATTAGGGGTGGCCCGAAGGCTGGGGTGTACCGAAGGTGGTACCAGGCTGTTGATGCCGGGTTCAAGTCAAAACAGGGTACAGGGAATGGTGTATCTTTTGAAGAACATGAGAATGATCTTGCTGAACAGTGGGCCTTTGACAACTCCAATCTGCAGCCAGAAGGCAAGGCTGCTGTTATTCAGCAGTCAATCAAGGACAAGCATATCCTTGTCAGAGTGTTGTTTGTAACCATTATCTTCTCTGTGGTTTTCCATCTGACCCATTTGGGGGTTGATTTCATTGGTTACTGGAATGATTGCACGGACAAGACCAATCGTAAATTAGCTGTATGTATAGGCAATATGGAACTCAATTTATTTCTCCTCAAGTATGAGGTTAGAATCACTGCATTCTGCTATGCCCAGTTCATTGCAATGATGACTGGTTTTTTTGTTTGGCTTGTAGGCTGTGTAGCTTAACAGAAACATGATTTGTAGCAAGTAATAGTAATGTCGACATTTAATTTGTTGCTTGCAGTTGCTCCTGAGGAGAAAGGCAAGAGGCCCATGAGTGAATTGGACGATCCTGATGCTGCTCCTGATGCTGCTAAGGTATTAAATCTACATTTTCATTCTTGATCTTCTTGTAAACTTGTCTTATATATGTATCATGTGTGTATTTTACAGGCACCCTGCTGCAATGTATGTAATCTATTTGAAGGAATCTTTGCATGTCCAGTAGCTTGCTGTCAGACTTATAGATGTTTGTTCTGCATATCCAAAGATTGTTGTATAGGTTGTATAGTAGCATATTCAGGCAGAATAAATATAGATGCAGAATTAATTTCTGTAGATAGTGACCGTAGCATAGAAAGGGAGTACTATTTAGAGGATAAATTTTATCAGGGCCTTTACTGTGGGTACACTACCCCAGAGGAGGATTATTATGTAAACATTCCTGATGAATATTATCGGTCTGATTAACATTACAGGTGACCCGTTCTGTTGCCAAGAAGCAGAAGAGGTTGGAGGACAAGGGTAAGAAGCTTTTAGCTCTCAAGAACTCTCCCATGAAGCTCCGATCTGATATCAGGAAGCTGTCCAGGGGTTATCTTCCTCATCAGACAGGAACCTGTAACAATAAGGGGATAAGGGCAAAAGTTTTTGCTGAGAAGCATATCATGCAATATCAGAACTCTGTCAAACCTGATTTTGAAGTTGCTATGTCTGAAATAGCCCGTAAGAAAGAGTTATTGGCCAAGGGTTCCACTAGCAAGTAACCAATACTTACTTTTTCATTATTGTAAATGTATTTTGCAGATTCTGAGAATCCTGATGTTGAGGATCCTGCTGAGGATCCTGAGGATCCTGATGATGATCCTGATGATGATCCTGATGATGATCCTGATGATTCTGATGATGATTCCTCGGAATCAGATGAGCAGGTAATATTTCAGCCTTCGTATAATATCAACATTTGTATTAGAATTATTCTTAGATTAGTTTGTGGTGTGTTCAATACAGGATTTCTCAGTGTTTATTCCTGAAGTTGAAAGGGAATGGGAAATTATGAATACTGCTTTGCATACTTATCCCGGTGATTTTAAAATGGCATATGATAGCTTGTTCGGGTATCCTGGATATCCTCATTTCCAGCTAATTGATGATTGGGATGGGAAACCATTGGCATTATCACATGGTACCTTCCGTACTGTGTTGAGAGACGAAATGAAATACGATGCAAATGGTCTTTCCCTTTGTTGTATGCTTTGTAGGAGAAAGCAAGTTGACCCAAGTTGGGTTTATTGATATTGCAGGTTGAACCTTACATTGAAACAGATGCAATGTGTCAAAGTTGTCGTAGGATTATAGTCAAAGTGACTGGATGCCATATTCCCACTTGTAATAATTTCCTGTTTATTGAAATTTGCAATAGGTGTGGTAAAAGAGTGTGCAAGGACCATTTGGTTAGGATCTCTGAAGGGATGGCAGCTACATGTTATCCTTGTCTTAGTAAGATAATTTGAACAATATTGACAGGAAGAAGAGCCTGAAGACCCCAGTGATGAGGAAGGTTATGATAATCAGGTGATTGAAATCATGCTGTCTGTCGCCAGGTTTAGGATTTGGAAAGACAAGATGCCAAGGGATACCCAAAGGAAAACCAAATTGAAGCCTAATGTGGTTTTCCAAGAATTTCAGGAAGATCCTGTTCTCAAAGAGCTTCTGAAAACTCATCTGAAGAAGCTTAGAGATTGAATTTAAGGCATTCATGCACAAAGTTAGCAGGGGTGGAGTCAGTCACAAAACCCTTAAGCCATACTATTAAACTTCTTTTGAATTATTCATTGTTACAGGAGGATGATGAAGACTCATAATTTCGTTGTATAGGCTGTAGGACATTTCTATGGAATGTAGAAGTGTATGAGTGTTACATTTGTGAATATAGTCCTTACTGTTTGTCTTGTGCTAAACATTTGTTTTGCTGCAAATGCAATTACTGTGTTTGTGAAAACTGTCAAGGGTTTACCCTGTCAGGTCTTAGGATTTATTGTAAACCCTGCCTACATAATTTGAGATGTGGTAAGGATTGGTAATATTTGAATAAACAATCATTCAGTAATATTTAGTGATATTGAATGCTTTCAGGTTTGATTTTGCAGGAGTCTTATCGGTATTTACCGGAAGAAGAAAATGAACAGTGTTGTTTATGTTATCGTATGTGCAATAGAATTTGTTATGAATGTAAAAAATATGTGTGTCGGAAGCATCGGTACTATTTGGAAGTTAGAAATCCAAACCCCCGTCATGAAGAACCAACATGTCTTATCTGTGTCAAGTAGCATTTTCGATTAGATTACAGTTATTAGATAATATTTTTGATCAATTTCAATTCCAATAAAGTTTCGATTATTAGCTTTGCATACCTTGCCAGTTGTTCCGATGCCCATGAATGGGACCAGTATATTATCATTTTCATTTGAATAAGTTTTAACAAGAAGTGCATCTGGGATGAGGCGTTCGAGACCCTTGAGAACGCTGGCGCAAGCTCAGAGCTTATGGAGGAGTCCTTTGCAGTCATCGCGCAGCAAAGGGGTTCAGATTTTGGCGAGGGAGAGGCCGCGAGGGCCAGTTTCTCTCCCGGTCGCAAGGCATAGGTCCCGGAGCCAGCGAGGGGAGCACTCCGCCCCGTGCTGAGGCCGACAGGAGCGGGACCAGGCCCCTGGAGGAGGGGACTGCGAGGGGACGACACAGCCATCCCTACAGGTGGAACACCCATTTCAGGGAAGACCACCGGACGAGGTATGGCCCGGGACCGGCTCAGAAGGCGACTGAGAAAATGAGGCGAGCAGTGAGGTGGCTGAAGAGGACCCATCCGGTCACGGTGGTGGCTCCAAGCGAGGCGGAACCAGAGGTAGCACCAGCACAGACATCCATCCCTACAGAGGTACAGATCAGGTTTCCCCTGTTTAGGCGAGGGAACCAGGGACACCCTTGTATCAAAGGTGTGTACCAACGTGCATTGCAGCCACCAGGTGCTAGAAGGGTAAGGTTCAGAGAGGATGCAGCGCCCCGACAGCTCTTTGGGCGAGCGCTGCGACGACGACTGGACCGCGCCAAACCGCCACCGCAATCGCGAGCTCAACGGCGAGTGCAACGTGACAGACCAGCAGCGTGGGAGGCAGCCAGATCAATGACGCGCAGGCAGCAGGAGGCAGAGGTGCACCACCACAGAGTCAGGAGTGTTATGGTACGGGTGAGGGACCGCATAGAGCACCTGCGGAAGATGGTGCGAGTGAGTAGGGAGGCGGCGGCCGCCAAGCCGGCACCCTGGCCAGATGACCCAGCGCCGGAGGACTCCATCACCAGGTCTGCCCGCTGGACCGCCCTGATAGCAGAGGCCGGCACTTACCACCTACCTGACGACAACTCCGACGAAGAACTGATCCCGCGGGAAGTGGAGCCAGACATCTGCACAAGCTGGCCAGCATCAGGCCCGACATAGGAGTGGACGCGGGGCTGGACGCTGGGGCGAGTGGCTGGACGAACACGTGCTAGCAGCCATGGACGCGTCAGGGCCTACGCTCATGATCTTCTGGGCGTGGATTGGTAAGGTGCGGGTGAAGGTCCTAATTGATACTGGGGCCTCTTCCAGTTTCGCATCATTAGAGACTGTGAAGAAGCTCAAGCTTCAACCATCAGTACATGAGAAGCCTATGCGAGTGCAGGTTGCAGATGGCACCGTCTACGACGCCAACTCCTGTATTCGGCCCAAGCTCACAGCGGAGACGCGGAAGGGGAGCTACGCCAAGCAGGTGACTCTGCGAGTGATGCCCTTATCCCTGGGTGTGGACGTGGTGCTGGGGGGTGACTGGTTGCGAGCACAGCGGCGGATCACCTTTGACTATGCGCAGTATGGGAATGTGCGGTTTGGCCATGGGTCACATAAGGTAGTCATTGCGGGGTGCAACGAGAGCCGGCAGTTCACGTCGGCCGAGCAGAACTACCACGCGGGCGAGCGGGAGCTGGCCGCCATCCACCACTGCACCATAATGACATGGAAGCACTACTTGATCTTCACCGACTTCAGGTTCGTGGGAGACCACGCTCCGCTACACTCTGCTACGCTGGCTGGTTGCTCCCTCAAGAGAGCTCAGTCGGAGGCAAGCGAGATGGTACGATAATTTGGCGGAGGTGGGGATCCATGCCATGGAACACGTCCAAGGGCGCACCCTAGTAGTACCCAACGCCGACTCCCGCCGACCGGACTACGTAGAGACGTCTGCCCAGGATGGACTGCGCGTGTGCGCGCGCGAGGGAGAATACGTAGACCCCGCCACTGACCAGCCGGTCACCGCAGAAGCAGCACGGATCGCTGTTGGTGACAAAGGGAAGCCGCACCAAGCAGAGGACCCCGACTCCTGAACGTGGCGGCTATGTTCTCGGACGACGACGAGGACCACCCCCGCGTCAGCCCACCGACCGTGGTAGGGGAGCTCACTTACCTCAATGGGCTCTGGCGGGCAGAAACACCCGATCTGTGGCACGACGCCGCGGACACCCTGGCCAAAATGGAGGCCACCCCCACCACCCTGGGCCTGCATGGGATGGAATCTAGGGGTCTGGCCAGGGCCTACACCGAGACTCCTGGAAAGGTTATCTGGCCAGATTCCAGCACGCCACCTCCGTACTTGTGGAGGTGGGGAAATGTCAGTTAGAAACACAATGTTGTCGCTATAGTTCTAGGTCGGCCACTGTGCCATTCTGAAAGCAGTTGGGATGATCCCATGGGACAGATTCGATAGGTTTATAACCGACTTCTGGACCCCCCAGGTTGTAGCCGGTTTGAGTTTTTGACCAATCCAGGGCCGGGACGGTGGTGGGGGCGGGGGCTGAGACTATGGTGGTGGAGTGTGAAGTCGAAGCTGGAGGGGGCAGGGAGGACGAAGAAAGAAAGGAGGATAATGGAAGGTGCGGGAAAGGAATAATATGTGGGGAGGGATAATCCTCCCGGTATCCTCTCCTTTTTGTCGCCATAATGGTTTTCTTTTGTCGCCATGCAGAATTTTCGGGTTGGCTGCAGAATTTTCAGGTTAGTTGCAGAATTTTCCGGGGGGAAATGATCCGAACCCTTAGAAATTCCATTTCACTTCTTGTTCTGTCGTTTTTCTCAGGAAATTCTGCATCGCCATCGCCATCGGAAGTTTGTCGCCATCGGGGTGACTTTTTGAAAATGGCCCGTGGCGACAAATTTTCTTGTTTCGTAAAAGAAAAATTTCACCTGCTTCTTCTATGGAACAAGAAAATTTGTCGCCAGTGCATGTATGGCGACAACAGTTCACCTGCTTCTTTTATGGAACAAGAAAATTGGTCGCCTGTGCATGTATGGCGACAGATTTTCAAACTCTCTCATTTTGTCGCCATAACGACAAATTTTCCCTTTTCATGGCGACAAATTTCCCTCTGTGGGACTTTTTGTCGTGGCGACAAAATTTCCCTCATGGCGATAAAAAAGCCCCTGGCGACATAAAAACCCCGCGTGGCGACAAATTTTCCACGTTATCAATCCTCGCCCTAAGGGAACCCTAAACCTAGACCAGGGAAGGGGAGCGGGAGAGGGTCAGCTCCCCCAAACCCCCTCAGGGAGAGCAGTGAAGTGAGTACATTTTATTCAAGAAGTGCTTGCAAGAATTGATTTGGTTGTAATATTGCACAGTCTTCCATCATGCTAGTATGCAGGAGTGTGGCGATAATTCTCAATTATCGCCTGTGATAATTTAGGTCATTATTCGGAAACGGGAAATAAAAAAGGCGCGACTTCTGTCGCCTGGGAGAGGGCCCGATCGGGAATACGACACACTACGGGTGGCTTCCCGATCTGGTGCCACAGGGGTGCCACCTCCCGCACTTCTGTTAAAGTTGCGGGAGTCCAGGAGGAAACCGTGTTCACACTTCCGAAATTCAAGAATCATCGCATTCTGGGCCCTTTGCCCCTCCCCCTACCACTCTCTAACGAATAATAAAATTGCCATTGGCGCCACAAGATTGCTTGAAACACATCCTAGTGTATTTTTACCTAACTTTGTGTAGTAGGGCCAAATCCAACACAAATTCCAAATACGACAATGATTTGAGCCTTTTGCAGGAGTCACCAAGCTCCATGTTAGAAAGAAAGGACCCGAATCGCCCCACGGACGAAAACGTGCTCGCAATCTCGTATATAAGCACAAAATCGGGTGACACATTACTTTGACTATCTGATAGGCCCGGAGGTACATTAACTGAATACTACCCTTAATACCACGCGCGTTCATGGGACTCGGTTATCCACAGTGCTATTACTAGAGACGAAATGGTAGCTGTAATAAATGATGAAGTGAGGTACTGCGATGAGTGTGCTGGATTTTAGGACCAAAAAAGGCTTACATATATCACGAGCTTCATCAAGTCTAGTCTCCGTTACAAAACTCATACAAGCTTGGCTCGATCGCCAAGCAAAGATGGCACGGATCTACCATCCAATGCCATTCAACGATCACCAAGTCGATCGGATTGCGGAATGTCCATCATCACACCCAACCAGTATGTGGTGCTTTCGAGATCGCCGCGAACTTTACTAGATTCCATAAGGTTCGCTATCATCCGCCGCCAGATGTTCCTGTTTCAGCAGTCCTCCATGGGCAGTCTTCAAGTTCTGACCACGTGCTTGCCGCTTCATGGGATTCACCCATGGCACCCTAAAACCCTAAAAATCCTTAAAAAATATTGATTTGTACTTGGAAAAGCACGAAACAGGCAGATGCGAGCATCTCAAATAGTTGGTGGCAGATTGGACGAGCACTTGCCGGGGCTCCATGGGCGCTATCGAGCTGACAATTCTATCCGGACGCATCGAGCCGAGCATGCCATGCTCCTGCTGTAGTCCCCGTAAACGGGTAATCACGTCATCGGCGCTCAAGATTGTTCCCTGTTATATTCCCGCTCCTCAACAATGCCCGTTCACCCAGTATCATCCTCATCGTCGCCCAATATTGACATCATCATCGCACAATATCCTCATCATTATTATCCCATATCGTGCTCATCATCACTCTTTATCCTAACATCAGCAACAGCATCACACAATATCCTCCTCCTCCTCCTCCTCCTCATCATCACCATCCAACATTGGCATCATCATTACCGCCCAATAGCCTCATCATCATCAACATCTGCACCCAATATCCTCATCATCACCCAATATCCTCACTATCACCCAATATCCTCATCATAAAACTATATCCTCATCATCACTCCATATCGCCGTCATCACCCGATATCATCATCATCACTCGGTATCCCCATGGTCACCCAATCATCGTCGTTGTCACCCAATATCATCGTCACACAACTTAAGTCCTTCCACTCTCCTCCGCTCTCCTCCGCTCTCCACCGCCTGTTTGGTGAATATCTGCATCCTCAAGCTGCAATTCCACTCATATTTGTCACCAGTTCCCGTGCGTCCTCATCATCGAGATTTGGAACCCCTCCTTTCTCTGTTAGAGAGTCTAAGATAAAGATCATCATCATAAAGTTCCTGACGTTTGCTAGGGATACGGCTGATTATTCTTGGCCTCAGAGCCTGTGTCGATTCTCGGCCTTGACTCCAGCGCGCGGGAGCTTCACATTTGAGATGCCAGGTGAAACATGTGCTGAGGGGGGCGATAGATCATTTACCCCATCAAAGACGTCCACAAAAAGGCGGTCACCAGACTGGCTGACCGGCTCAGTCCCCGAATCATGATGGCCCCCGTTGGGCACCTGAGCGAGCCGTACACGCGCACGCATTCAGCCCCAACGTCGGGGTGTCGGGCCAATGACGCTGCGCCCACTGCCCAGTCTCCGGGACAACGTCGGGGTGGCGGGCCAATGACGCTGCGCCCACTGCCCAGCCTCAGGGACAACAATGTGCTGAAGGACTCCTTTGTGAAGCCACTTGATTTTCGACATCAAGAATGTTGAGATGTGGGTTACATGTTATGAGATGTGCATCGCCGAAAAGAATTTGATGCCCACCATTTTGGGGGCACATCCCTTTGCTACATCGGCATGAATGTACAAGGTGCACACCTCCATGCGCGTCCCTAGTGCACTCTAGGGTGTTACCCCCAGGAAACATACTGCTCAAACAGTTTGTTCCTCGACATTGATATTCAGTTTACAAAGCTCGCGCTGGGTTGCTCGGATCTATATGGATGAATCTGAGAACGAGAGGAGCAACTCAAAAATAGGATCCTGCTCTCATGCACTCGATATCTGATGTGCATGGATTCCATCAATACGGGATGACAAATGCACGCATCTGAACAAGACTCAAGAAGTCAGTCGGCTTCTGATCGTTCAATTTGATTCACTTCGCTTGAGTTTCTCTACACACGGCCTCTTGGGCACATCCCTGTGTGCCACCGCGCAGTGGCCATGTGCGCCACAGGGGATGCTCAGTGCACAAGCTAAGAAATGGTGCGTGAAGCTTGACGGTGAACGAAGCGTATGAAGGGGGTTGACATAAGGCTGGGAAAATGAATAATGAAATAATGCACTGAGCACAGTTCAGGGAATCGAAGTAATGCTGAAATAATAAATTTTGAAATGATACACCAAGTACAGTCAAAGGAATCAAAGTACTGTCGAATAATGGATCATGAAATAATGCACGAAGCACATCACAGGGAATCGAAATCATGCTGCGCCGAGTACATCGACTGAAGCCAGCCCAACCATCTACCCAGCGGAAGAATGCGTACACCGGGAAAGAACAGGGCCAAGACATGAAACCGCACGCTTCATGCTAGAAGCAGGCGCATAGCCCCAAAGCCCCGCTGCAGCAGCAACGTGCGTGCTTGGCACCACATCCTTTAAGTGTGGACAGAAGACTACTACATGCTTAGATTTCACAGGCGCATACGTGGCAAATTGCTCTTGATCAGGCTGCAGGAGCGAGTCACCCCCAAAAGTCTGCACGGTCCTTTCACAACGCGGAGTATCCCACCGAATCTCAGCCCATGAATGCCTAGCGCACTTACAGAACACTGAGCACTAAAGATTGAGGATGCTCGCAGGTCGCCAGCGCGATGGTACGGGCAAGTGACCCACTCACCTTTTGCACTCCGACTAGGAACTGCATGGGCATGTTGACGCCGTGCACCTGCCTCCCGCCTGCAGCCCTTACTGCGCTAACCAGAGAGCGTGCGCCCACAGGAGGACCCTGAGAGTCGCAAACAGCCGAGAAACGGGGGATGGGCAAGCGTGAGATGCAGAAGGCAAATCATGGCAACCGGCTTGCATCCGGAATGGCAGGTCAGCGCGTCGCTAGCCGTATCATTAAGGTGAGCGCCTTGAGCCGGAGTACTGCTGCCAGGCTGCAGAAGC